>QLOY01009566.1:0-16527 GCA_003313965.1 Megacollybia marginata
TCTCCCTTCTCTTATGCCCCGGAACACCGTCAAAGGTTGCCTTCTTCTCCGCGTCTGCCTTTTTCTCCGCGTCGGCTTTTGGAGTTTTCTTTACAGGTGAAGCTGGCTGGCCACCTATTCTCAATGACGCAGCACGGGACATCCTGGGTGCTATTGCGGGTGCGGCAGTGGAAGCCACAATGATAGTGTCTGCCCTCTTATGACCGGGTACATTGGCAAAAGTCTCGGCTATTCGGTCTTTTGAAAGTGCCTCTCGAGGCTTGCTGGTTTTATACACCCCGTTCTTGACGGCCGGGCCCGCGGCACGAAGAGCTGAGGATTTGGTAGTGCGGGGTACGATATCGGGGGCATTGTGTGTAACCGGTAGAGTGCGAGCCTTGATTCCAGGTTTCCCGTTAGACCTGCCATTAGCACTTCCACCTGAAGTGACGTTAGATGGCGCGTATCCGTCTCCTGTGGAATCCGACGTAACCCTTTTCAGGTCAGAAAGTAAAACTGAATCAACAGACTTCAAAGTACTGAACCTGCTCTCATCTGGTAGGTCTGAAGGAGGGAAAGGCGGTGACGATGCGAACAAGGCACCGATTTGATTCTCGGCAGCCTCAATGGAAGGAGATCCCATTACGGCGTTTTGTTTAATAGATCTGCCATATAAAGCACGAATTGAGGCAGGGCTGTCTTTCCGAGCCACTTCTGGATCATGGTGGCCCATGAGAACTTTGAAAACTAGAAACGAGTTGGCGAGTGTGGTACATGGTTGGCAATTTACCTTCTACCGCTCGCCTCCGCTCAAGAATATAGACCCAGACCGGACCCCTTGACTATGTCAGAGAAACAAACACACCAAGATGACACAGGGAAGCTCACTCTGCAAAAGACTTTGCATCACTACCAAAGAGTTCATACATAAACTCGGGATCAGTCTCCATATCGAACTCCATCTGGCGCTCTTTGGCAATCTATGTAAGGGGCATTAAGTGCTTCTTCGGAACCGGAAGGGCGCACCTCAAAGCTGGCTTCCTGGATCTTTCGCTCAATATCAAAGCGGTGTTCCAATGCATGATTCTTGATTATGGCGACTGTTCGAGTAACCTTGCCTGGCGTTGAATGGCCAGAGCGAGAACCATCGTAAGGGGCATCACCGTTACCGTTAAGGGGCGGTGAGTTCTTGGCAGACATCAATTATGTGACAAGTAGGAAGTGGAAATGAAGGAAACGAGGGTGTTTGGTCGGGAAACTTTAGTGTAGAAAGAACAAACTGACAGGTGAAGAAATGCTTGACTTAATTCTGATCAACGGTGGTCACGTGGTCACATAGCAACGCCTCGCGGTACGCGCATATAGAAATAGTTGAGCAATACAATAGTATCTGTTGGGCTACAAATAATGCTTCCATCTAAGAGGTTTTGTCCGAGTCTTGCGTTCCTTTCCACCACTTTCCGATTTTAGCCGTGCTGTATCGCAGGCTTTTGCCAAGACCTGCACTGACAATGCCTTTCAGCGATTGAATCGTCGCCGGATAGCGTACAATCTTGCGCATTTCTGCAAATGAATCAGATAGGCGTACATAAGGGGTCAAAGTGACGTGCCCTTCCTCAATACAACTTCAAGTCTGCTATCGCCAGCGACTTTAAGCCAATACGCGGGCTCGTCATTCTCCATGGCTGGCTCGATGTAGTTCTGTTTGACACGGGCCAAGAGATTGGATGGCAGCTTTTTCAATAGCGCAGCTCTTGCTTGAGGACTGTGGTCCTGATCCAGAAGACCGGTGAACTGATTCCAGTGTACACCGGGAAGGCCCACGACGAGTCTACGATAGACCTCACGGAACTGTAGAGTCTGTCGTGCGACGATATTCTTGACCTTGTTCCGATTTTCGGCAGGAAGCAACATACGTGGATCACCGGAGTAGCTTATGGTTGAAACGGCTTCGAACAGTTCTGTTTCACTGAACTCTGACGGGAGCAGGAGGAGAGCAGATCGGATTGCAGAGGTTAGATTGACTTGCTGTGTTAGACGCACACGAGCATCATCTTTGATGATTCGCAGAGGCTTGTGCATCCGCCCCGCCAGATACAGCGTCTTCCAGTTTAGTAAATCCGAACAAAGGTTGTCTACCGTGGTTACGCCATATTTGATGGTCTTCGGGAGGGCGTTATTACCGTCATTCGCGCATAACGAACAGACTTACAACTCCATTCATAGGAACAAATGCATTGAACCAGACGCCAGGAGTGACTTCTTGCACTCTGGAAACATAATCTGAACCGAATAATTTGGCATGTAATGTATAATGGCTAGGATGTTGGTGCATATTGATAGAGTGAAAATGATCTGGGTGTGTTACAGCGAACATAAAGTCGAGCATGGGAACAGCAGAGTCGCCAGTAGAATGGTTATAGCCATCTTGTTCGAACACTCCTGATCCGTAAGCAAAGGCATAGCGAATCGGAGCATCAAACTGGTTTACTATGGACTCCAGAAGTGCTCTTGTAGAGTTTGATACTGGCAGTAGCTGATTTCTGCCAAATGAAGGTGGTAAAGGAATGGGATTTCTGTATGAAGCTGGTCTGGGCCGTGGATAGAGTCTTGTACGTGCTGACTTGGGTGGATGTTTATCAGGAGGGGGCAGTTGTGAATCTGAAGCTGACGACACAGACTCGGTCGTAAGTGTTCTCACAAGCAGTCTATGGGCTCGACGTGATTGCAGTTGGAGCATAAGAAGGGAAGGGTCATGTGATTTTCGCAACTTTGCCATGACCGAAATACTTTCACCAGTGCCAACTCGGCATTTAATAGATGGCTCAGCGAGCCCACAGTGGTTGAATACCCCTCCATTATCGCCCGTTTCTTCGCGAGCTCAGTCATTGTCTCCGGTCTCAGTCAGAAGATTGATAAAAAAGCAAGAGGGAACAGAGCTTGGATTGGCCAGAAGATGGATTCGGTGGCTGCATAAGAACAACTTGAGACAATGGATTCTTCCCGGCTCACTGCTAGCTTCAACTTTGATCAAGTTCTCTGTCGGCTTGGGCTCGTATTCAGGAATGAATACCCCACCGATGTTTGGCGACTACGAAGCTCAGAGACACTGGATGGAGCTTACAATCCATCTTCCAATCAGTCGATGGTATACCTACGATCTGCAATACTGGGGTCTTGACTATCCGCCACTCACAGCTTATGTCTCTTGGATCTGTGGTATCGTGTTCGTCTGTCTTTGTTCTTCGTTTCGTATCTGACATGGCAACAGTGGCTATTGGATACAGCCTTCCTGGTTTCTTCTAGAAAAGTCTCGGGGCATTGAAACTCCAGGCTCCAAGCTCTACCTTAGGTCTACCGTCCTCGTGTTAGACGCCTTGATCTATGTCCCGTCCCTGATCATGTTCTGCAGAACGTGGCAGGGCGCCCGCTCCCAAAGAACTCAGGTATACCTGAACGCTCTCTTTCGCTATATGTTCAACTTCGTCAGAGCTTTGTACTACTGTTGCTGCTTTTTCAACCGGCCCTTCTCTTGATCGACTTTGGGCACTTTCAGTACAACTCTGTCATGCTCGGTAAGGTTTCCTAGTCTTCCAAAGGTCGCGACCGAACTTCTCAGGCCTCACTCTCCTTTCAATAAACTTTTTCACTACAAACCAAGATCTTTTGGGTGCTTTCTGCTTTGTCCTCAGTTTAGGGTTTAAACAAATGGCATTATATTATGCCCCAGCCATCGGCGCCTATCTATTAGCGAAGTGTATCTCTCTTGGGCCGACCCATGGGTACGTTGTTTGCAATTTACACTTCTTTCGTCTAACGCACGATAGCCCCCGCCACCTTGTCCGTCTCGCCTGCGTGACTATCTTGTCTTTTCTCGTTCTTTTCCTCCCATGGCTTGCATCTACTCCGTTATCGATAGCGGATCCCATCACACGTATCTTTCCATTCGCTCGCGGAGTCTTTGAGGATAAGGTTGCCAATTTTTGGTGCTTCACGAACGTTCTTTTAATCAAATGGAAAACCGTATCTTGGGCGTCCCCTGCTCTTCTCATGCGTCTGTCAGCAGTGCTTACTGCCTTGGGTTTCCTACCTTGTGTTGGAATCCTTCTACAAAATGGAATTAAGCTGTCAAAGACGGACCCTGATACCGCCACTCAAAGATCTCCGCTTCTCCCTCTCCTACCATACAGCCTCCTCTCTACATCCCTCTCCTTCTTCCTCTTCTCCTTCCAGGTCCACGAGAAAACCATCCTCGTACCTCTCCTACCTATAACGCTTCTCCTAAGCGGCGCAGCCGTCGACTCGCCTCTATTCGGCTGGGGTGTCCTAGCGAACAATGCTAGCGTGTTCAGTATGTGGCCGTTACTGAAACGAGACGGCCTTGGTGTACAATACATCGCACTACTGCTTCTGTGGAATCGACTGATTGGGTATAACCCAATCAAACTCCCCCAAAAGTCATTCATACAACTAATTTCTCTCGTACGTACTTCCTACTGCCTGTACTCACTCTTACCTCCTTCAAGAGTTTCTACGCTGCTGCAGTCGTGCTGCATCTTTCAGAGCTGGTGATCACACCCCCTGCGAGATATCCGGATTTGTTTTCTGTGTTGAATGTCCTTGTCAGTACGCCAGTGTTTGGGTTGACATGGCTTTGGAGTATCAAGTGTTGTATGGAGGTTGGATGGGCTGTCGTTGGGTTGAGTAGTACGATCACCACCGCCGCACCCAGAACTCGGAAGGATTCCAAGGCTTTCGGCGATGGAAATTCACTTGGACTGAGTAACGGGATTGATAGAGCCAAAGGTCGACCCTCAAGTCTAGGGCTTCTTCGTACGAGAAGACCAGTATCTACATCGGGGATTTCTGTCTCATCAACTAGAAGTTGGACTTCGAGTGCTGGGAATAGAAGAGAGCCGGATGAGCACGGACAGTAATTCAATTTAATTAAGTGTACTTGTTAGCTGAGGTCGCGAGTCATGACGTCACGCGTTCACTGTGTATACGGAACGATATGGCACCTGTGAGCTCTTCAGATACGCAGATAGAGTCGGGGAGATCATACCCTAACATTCCACGCCCACCCCATCCCTTTCGCGGGGTTAGAGTAAGTGCAAGAGATTGACCTGATCGTTGTACTATGATGATAATCCCTCGCTGAATCAAAGCATTAGCAGAAGAGGAAATGGAGAAAAGACTTGCGTTTTCATGTACAGAAACCAAGTCGGCCAAGAGTTGTAAGGAGCTTGAAGATTTAGAAGACTCGGCTGTCAAATGGCCGAATTTAAGTATCAAATCTTCTCGTTGGAGTCCCTGAACTACGAGTCAATATCAGAGGCAGCAAACCAGAAACATACAGCCTCTGAGGCAGGACTTTCCGGTGCGACTCGATCAACCCTCGCAAACGGCTTTTCAGATGTCGCTGAATCAGGCGTCGCTGAATCAGAAGGGGACGGAGGCGTCGCAGGCCGATCATAGACATTCTCAAGGGCTTTCCCGATTTCATTCATGATGTCGGATAAATCATTTCTGAGCTCAATTATGCGTACTCGTGCGTTGCGAACGGCGTAGATATCGATGTCATCTCGCGGAAAGCCCTCTGGATCCACAAGGGGCGTGTTCATCGTGCATGAGTTGGCTTTGAGAGTAGCTGATTGAGCTTGAATCTGAGATTCAATTTGTTCTTTCTTTGTGATGAGTGCTTTGGCGTGTTCTCGAGGAGTTGGTAGAGTGTAGCCCATGATTGGCGCACGTGACGTACACGCGTACTTGTGTTTTCTTCCATCATGTTTCTGACGCGTTCAGAGTATGGTAGGTCTGTTATCTGGGATTCTGCTGGAGACTCATGAGTTAGATCGTGGTGTGAATACGTTCTCTCCTGAAGGCCGCTTGTTTCAAGTCGAATATGCTATTGAAGCTATCAAGGTAGCTAGCTGCATCTCGTTTTGCGGTATTGCAGTACTAATTATCACAGCTCGGGTCAACAACAGTAGGAGTGAAGACATCTGCTGGCGTTGTGCTCGGCGTTGAGAAACGAGTCCAGTCTCCTCTTCTTGAATCCAGCTCGATTGAGAAAATTATGGAAATCGACCGACATCTCGGATGTGCAATGTCTGGACTGACTGCAGACGCCCGTACGATGATTGACCATGCCCGAGTTACAGCTCAAAACCACGCCTTTACATATGATGAGAAGATCAAAGTCGAGAGCGTAACGCAAGCTGTTTGTGATTTGGCGTTGAGGTTTGGAGAGAGTGTGCATGATGAGGAGGCTATGATGAGCAGACCGTTTGGTGTTGCATTGCTGATTGCTGGGATTGATGAGCTGGGGCCACAGTTGTAAGTTGCTTCAAGGTGACCTGTCGGACGCTGAACTTGGCAGGTATCATACGGATCCTTCTGGGACATCTGTGCGGTATGATGCCAAGGCTATTGGATCTGGATCGGAGGCTGCGCAGAGCGAACTTCAGGCCAAATGGCACAAGGTAGGAAGAGCGCTGCTCAGTAATGGTATAGTTGGCTGACCTTGTTCAGAATATGACATTAGCAGAGGCCAATGTGCTTGTACTTCGTATCCTCAAGCAGGTCATGGAGGAAAAATTGGACCATCACAATGTGCAGCTTGCTCAAGTTACGCCAGACGGAGGCTTCGAAATTCTGGACGAAACGCAGTTAAAGACGTATGTTGATCAAATGGGAGTATAGATACAATTAGGTGTGCTATCGCTACATATATGAAACAAAATTCAAGTCATAGGCTATCACGCCCTCAAGAACATTTCTATAGGAATGGGCTTTCGTTTCAGCCCTGAGCTGGAAGAAGAGTCTGTGCTGTCTGTCGAAGTTGTGCTAGCTGTGCTTCCGCGACGTTTCATCGGGGAAGTCGGAGTAGTTGGCCACACAAAACCAGTCGTTATGATTGGCGAGTCGCGTCGTGAGTTTCGTTGCTGGATTTTAAATCGTTTGGAATTGGTTGGGGAAGGCAGAACGAATGCTCTGCGGGCAAAATAAGATCGAATTTTCGAAGTAGAAGATTTATGTTCGTCGTGAATGGAAGAAAGAGTGTCAGAACTCCAGCGCGAGCGGAGTGGAAGGTCTGGTTCTGGATCTGTAATGGATGGAAAGGAATATGTGGATTCTGATTCTGATATGTCTATTGGTGCGAGGTCAAAGATGACCTCTGATGGAGATGGAAACTCATAATATTCGAGCAGATCGTCATCTGAGCAATCTGTTGGTACTGGCGAGCGTGGTGCTGGGCGAATCGCAGAGTCGAGTGGAATGAATGGCAGCGGCCGGGGTCGTCGAGGCAGATCGGCCGTAGTCTCCGAGTCGCGACGGGCCGCTGTCGGGAACTCGGCCGACGGAGACACGGTCAGCATTTTGCTGAACTCGTTCGACCACCACTCGGAATCTGAGTCGGGGTCGTCTGCAATCTCAATGTGCCGCTTTTTGCGTACACTGAGCGGTCGAATCGGGACTCTGGGGATAAAGAACTCATCGTCGGACGATGTTGGAGTAGTAGGCATGCTTTTTGGGCTGCTGGACAGGTCGCTGTCGGGAATATCCGGAACCCGGCGTGGGTTCAGATACTCGAATTCTTCAGGTATGGCCTGCAGTTTGCGACGGGGGACGTGGGGCTGGCGTTTAATCATGATAGCAGAAGTAACGGCGTTCTTCAATCGACTACAGAGCTTTATACTTCCAACGGCTATTGTTCTAATGTCGCATTGTACCCGGAATAGATGTTTGGCCTTGCTTGTCACAATGGCACCAAAGTTTACCAAACAAGGACTTGCCGCCGCTTAAGTAATGTACGTACACACGTGGCCTATGCAATTGTCCAACGTTGCGACAGACCGTAAACCCGGCGCTTAGCGACACGCGTTCTGATCAGGGGTTGCGCGACAAATTTTGCCTCGTTCTAGCTACAGATTGCGGTCGCCCAGTGGATCTTCTCAACGGTCGTACAGGAAATCCGGCTCTGCTACTTATCCCAGAACCAACCATGGGTTTTAGTTCCCGAAATGCCCCGTTCTTCACAAATGAGTACTCTTAGACTCTCATTGATGTGACCAAGGTTGGAGACTGTTGGAGACCGTTGTATCTAGTCTTGCGAGCTTCTAGATCTCCAGTGAATAGTTCAAATTTGCTGGTCTACAGCTATACAAGGCCAATGAGGTACGAGGTTATTAGAGCTTTGACAAGACGTAAGTACTTCTTGAAAGCAGGTCGTATAGATGAATTGCATACTCACACATATAAATGAGAGGGTTTCGTCACCTTTTCACAGTACTCTTGCGAAGGAGTGTCGGGTGTCAAGAAACGGCTCACGGGAAAGCGTTTGATGCGTCCCAAAAACCTACCCCCAAATCCCAGAGTGAGAGTTAGCGATTTGACAGCAAACAAATGCCCTGACCAGAACAGCACTATTGCTGGTACCGAGCTCTCTACGTTTGCCGGAACACTGAGATGCTCGAACTTATCGGCTGAGGCTGGCGAGTAACGCATCCTATTGTTTTTTCTAGCCTATTCAACACAAAATCTGCACCAACATTGAGCCCATTGTTGGCCCATTGGCACTTAGTACCTCTACAAAATCGGAGTTGCCTGTTGTATGGTTTTTACGGGCGCACTTTGTCGGAAGCACTGCAGGGTGCATGGACAGGGGTTAATGACACGTAATTAGTAATAGGTCCTGCTATTCTAAGTAGATCAACTCTCTCCTGCGTCAACGTTCGACGTTAAACAGCCTCAGGTGTCGTTTCTTTCAAGGTTCTATAGTTCCGGCCCAAGTTCGAACAGGTATTCGTCAGCAAAATTGAACTAAGCTTCTCAACATGCTACAGCTCTTTCTATTAAAATATATTGTACAACTATGTCTAGCTTATGAAGCTTCAAGTTGAAAACCTGCCACACATGCTAGGTCAATTCTTCCAAACTCGGACCTTCTGCAACCACTACTGAAGAAGGTTGCAAAGTGGTCAGATGGAAAGTGGAACAACTTGAAGGCAAAGCGTGTTCTAATGAGGTCGTTCGGATTATAATCAGATTGAAAGCGATGCCAATGATTGGCGGTGTCTATGAATGTTTAATGACTTGTCGGTGTCAATGAAAGTTGACTTGCAAGATCAGTAGAAATGTACAGCAGGGCGGTGCCTGCTAGGAAGAAAACGAAGTTGACGATGACATTGATAGTATACAGCATGCCAGATTCGATGATGATTTGCATGACCCGCCAAAGAGGTGATCGGGCTTTGAGTCCAAAGTCCTCTCTGCAAGGGATAGTACGATCGATGCTCCATATACGATAAACAATTAACGCTGTAAAATCCAAATTAGAGGGATCCTCAGGTGTTAATAAGCTATACAAACATGTCGTGATTATATTCTGGACAAGACTCAGAATAAAAAATGTGATGAGAAATGGTGTTATCTGGAAGGCCTCCGTAATTAGAATTGCGCTATTCAGCATAGATTCAATTCCAAGAACCGCCAGGCCAGAGATAGCGCAACCAAGCCACAATAATATAGGAAACACAACAACGATTGCGGACTTGGTATACACAACCCAACAGCGATATACCTGGACTCGTTATGCTAACCGGTTGCCATCAAAAGTTTCTCACCAGAACCAAGTCCGCGATGAGGACTACGATGATCCCATCAGCAGTCTGAAAGAGTCAATTTAATAGGTACAGGACCCAATCCGTATTACCTTCCAGATGCTGATCCAACCTGATATTCTAAGCAGCTCGGCAATGGCGCCGTCCGGAGACATCGTGAAAGCGTATATGACGTGATAGATCCCGACAGACAGGTCCGTGGAGGCAATGGCACCAAATATCAGGCAGACAATCAACATTGTCCATCGAATCGAGTGAAATGGAGAGAAGCCTGAATCGGTTCTCCACAGCAATGTCTTGAGACATAGGAATAATGTGACTAGGTAGAATCCAAAAAACAGCGCCTCGAAGGCCACAGCTATTAGACTTGCACGGTCAGGACTAAGTAGCATCCTTGTTGTGAAGGAACGAGGGTTAACTCAGAAACCTGGAGGTGCTTTAAGGCTTAGAAGAAATCCTGATATAGCATAGTATGGATACTTGCCAACCGGGTTCAAAATCCATCATGACAGAAGCATAGGTTGGCAGTGAGACTATTTTCATATTTATACTCTCACTGCGTTCACACTTCCTTTGAAGTTTGCACCTCATATAGGATGAGATTTGAAAGTCCAAAATTCAGGAGGAAGTGTCCACTTGGTGTTGAAATATCGGAAGAAGTCTAGCCACCCAACGGACGAAAGAGGCAGAACCCTCGCAGGGTAGAAATGTCAAGTTTCTGCTACGTATTGCAGGGTCGTGGGGCGTGTGGCGGTGAAACAGCTTTGCAGCTTGATTGATTGTCGATTGCTCACCGCAATTAGGTTGTACCGGTGCCTCTCATCCCGAGCTCGTCGGTGGCGCTTTGTATACTGACAGTCGATCGGAAAGCGTTCCGAAATCTTGACCAAGCAGTAGTTCAATATGGTCCCTTGAATGCTATTTTCAGCTGTTTCTAACTCTTCAATTGTCAGTTTGTACCGATGAAGATGCCCTTCCATTGTAAGGCTCTTGTTTTCTCTGATTTTTCCAGCGAGCTTTCCCAGCCACTGTTCTTCAGAGAACAGCACGATTTCCATGGTGAGCGGTTCCATACACATCAGCTCAGAATATGCGGTCATTCACAAGTTCTCGAGTGCAGCGGCCCGCGCGACGCATCCCCGTAGCCTCACCAATGACATCAGGACAATAGCCACTGGCCAGGAACCGTGATTGAATATTGAATGTCAAAGCTTGGTGCTTCCTGGGTGCTTCTCGACACTGCGCGCTCGGATCACATAAGACTTCGACATGGAAACCTATGGAGTCGTGCGGCCACTCGTTCAGATGAATGGCACATTGGCAAGCCTCGGTGGATTGCCGCTGTTTACCCAGACCTAAGCAGTATATATCCAATAAGCTATTTTTTCTGTTTCCTAGGACGTGTCTTCGGTGTGCCATTCCGTGAAGAACGAGCCCTGTTATGTGTACGCTGAAGAGCACGCTTTGTTTCACCGTCTGGGAATGTGCTGACATCGTAATAATTGGTTCCATACTCGAACAGCCTGGCATAATATCAGCCATCATGTCTGCAGTATACGAAAGAACCTACCAATCAACTTTCACTTCTGATACAGTTTTGATATAAGGTCTTTTGGTCAGTACAAATTCGTTGAACAGCACCCATTGGGGTGATGTGTTCAATCCGCATAACGGATGCAAAGACACAACCTGATTATCTTTCACCGTCAGATAAGACCCCTTTTCTCCTTCCTTGTGCGCAACTTGCATGAAGAATCCGCAAACGAGCACCTTGCGAATATTCTGGTACAGTTTGTTTGCATCCGATAGTGAAATTGACTCAATTTCAAATCGTTGCATCGTTCTTTCTAATTGCGTCCGCACATTCTCTGCTTGCGCCAGAGCACGACCTGAAAGGAAGTGTTGCCATGTCCAATTCTTGTCGTGGAGGTCTAGAAAACACACTATGTAAGCTTTCTTCACAGCAGTGGCACACAACTCACTTTGTTGATACTGATTGTAAACATTCAGCAGAGTCAAGTGATCTCCGTCCGGAACAGTCAACAGGGCCTTGGCAGCATCGGCATCTTTTCGCGCATTTGGCGGACGCACCCAGATATTGGGTACTGTGAATATGATAAGAAAACAAAATACTACGGTGCAGAAAAGAGCTTACCAGATAGCATGGCTGTTATTGTCAAGACTTCGTTGCTGCATTTAAACTCTGGACTAATGATCAGCATTTTAGCTAGCTATAGGTGTACTTGTTAGCATTGCATCTCTCTGAAACAGGAATGGTATACCTGCGGGTCCAAGGGGAAATCTGCCATCATGCTCCCTAGAGGCGTGAGCTTGCCCTCATCATCTAGAGCAGCAAGATAATTCAGCAATTCCATTGCACGCATGAGAGTTTCAGGAGCTGGAGCATCAACATAGTCAAATTGTACAAGATCCTTCAGGATTTATGAGCCCCAATGCCACTAAACAAAGGTGGACGCACCGAGATCCCCAATTTCACCAAGTCCAGAACGGTGTTGCTCAGATTGGACCTGAGAATCTCAGGTTGAGTTTGCTCTTCTAGCTCACCCATAAAATCTTTCTCAGTGTATAATCTGAAGCATTTCCCGGGTCTCGTTCGTCCGGCACGGCCAGCTCGCTGCTGAGCTGATGCCTTGGAAATAGGGCTAACCAGAAGACTCTCAGCTCTTATTCGCGGATTGTACACCTTTTGCTTTGAGAAGCCAGGGTCTACAACATAGACGATTCCATCAATGGTCAATGAGGTTTCCGCAATGTTTGTCGAAACCACAACCTTGCGACCTTCGGGACCCCCCGTTTTGCGTGCAGGTGGCGGTGGACCGAAAATTCTTTGCTGCTGGGCCGGGGGAAGGGAGGAGTAGAGAGGAATGCATTCCAAGGGTCCGACCGCGTCTGGGTCCTGATTGATCAAATCATCGGCGCCCAGCTTTATTTTGCGACAAGCATCCTCGATTTCCTCTTCACCTGTAAGAAATAGAAGGATATCACCAGGATCTTCAGCTCTGTGTATCATTAAAACCGTCCGGATAGCTGCTTCAACATAATCGGGTTCCGGTTCTTGCGTGTAGAAAACCTCTACCGGATGCGTTCGACCAGGGACCTTGAAAAGAGGAGCCGGTGAACCTGCGGTAAGACTGAAATACTTTTGGAATTTGACGGCGTCTAGGGTAGCGGACATGATAATGATTTTAAGTTCAGGACGGCGCCTGGCAAGGTCTTTAAGGAGTCCCATGAGGATATCTGTGGCGAGAGTTCGTTCATGAGCATCGTCGAGGATAATAGTTGAGTAACGGTTGAGGTCTGGGTCAGCAGTTGCTTCTCGAAGCAGCATACCGTCGGTCATGTACTTGAGGAAAGTTGTGCCAGGCTCGGTCACATCTTCGAATCGAACGGAGTAGCCGACATGACGACCAAGCTGAACATCCATTTCGTCGGCAACACGTTTGGCTATCGACATGGCTGCTACTCGCCTCGGTTGTGTGCATGCAACAAGCTTTCCCTTTGTGTGCGGGAGGTCAGAATAGGCGACAAATTGGGGAACTCTGAGAGGATTGTGAGCTTCTTGTCAACGATTGAATAAGGACTGACTGAGTGGTCTTTCCTGAACCAGTCTCTCCAACCATCACGATAATTTGATGTTTGGTAAACTATGCGGGGATTCAACGTTGAGATCGGCAGAGAGAGGCCGCGCACCATCTCGTAGAATTCATCCATCTGAGAGAAGACTGGCAATTTCTTCCTCGTTTCTAAAATCTTCTTGTACTGGGGCGTGTGAGGCTGCATAGTAAACGGATTCAGCTCATGTCGCTGCAGAATGTTTTCAGAGTTGGTCCAGGATAAAGCGATGACAGCTCACCAGGGCCTTTCGCACTTGCTCACCCTTGACCCTTCGAGGTATTAGCCCATACAACGGCTGGTTAACTGAAGGGTCCTTCTTCTTTCTATGAGCAAGATATGGGTTGTCCGGAGCCATGAGACGAGAAGCATCAGTGCACGTGAAGTATCCATTCCATCCAAACTTCGAGTGGGGTTGGGCAGCTCCCTGCTAAATTCAAACTCCGACCGTGAGCTACCCGATTTGGTCACTCTGCCAAAATCATGACTCTTTTTGGCGAACCTTTGTGCAGCCTTAACTGCCACTCCTTTCCCTTAATGTTCTGAGAGAACCCCATATGAATCTTGAATTAAATCAGTTTCTATGTGACAGAATGCGAAAATGGTCCTTTGCTTCCTAAAATTTGTTCCCAAATTCATGAAAGCCGGCCGAAAATCTTCACTTTGGCACGTACAAACTGAATGAATTTGGTCAAAAACTCGATGCCGACATTAATCATGGCCGGCGGGTGCTCCATTAGGGGGTCCTCATTTGGCAGGCTTACCTAATACAGCAACTCATTGTTGTGGCCATTGTGCTGGTCTGTACACCACTGAGGGCTTGGAAATGGTGCAAGAATGTTCTATAAGGCATTTTTGCATGCTGTGTACTCAAAGACGGTCAATGGAGACTGAGGCCTGAGGCCTGAGGAAGAGGGCAGGAGACTGCGTGATCATTGGCGATGAAATTACGGCGCTTATGTATTACATAATGTCACACACTTTGAACCGAGCGTGCCCAACCCCACTTCGAGAATCAAGTTATACCGCCCCATGTGACCACGTTTCGATGGCAGCTTGGTATATGGGCCTAGATTCCATTTGCTTAGACTCACCGACTCCACAGTTTGCGTTTCACGAAAAGAGTATGTCTTGAACTATTCTTGCAGCATCTTCATGCCCGAGTCAGGTCTGGAAATCCTTCGTAACCAACAAAGGTCAAACTGCGTACATATCTACCCTTCCAAGTTGAACAATGCAGCTAGGCCACGATGCACAGTGCTTTCCTAATGTCCGTGTATTAATTCGCTATTTGAACTCGATTCATAGTCTATAAAGCTCCAGGTTCACAAAGCAAAACCTGGCGCTGTAGAAGCCTCGCTGAAAATCGAACCCTACAATTGTGTGTTCTCAAACTGTATGTATCCGACTGACCCTTATGGTAATGCTATAGTGAACCGCGTTGGGGTGTGTTTCTCATTTTGCAGCTCATTAGTGTCCTTATCAGCTTATAGACAGGTGGGTGTACCTGTCCTTGGCAATAACGGTTCATTGACCCATTATCAGTACATGGTGGTCTTATACTATCACTTACCGATACGATGGGATCACTGGCAGTTGCTACGAAAGGGCAATATGTATGTACCTCTTTCCAAAAACACGCACCCTCTCACGTTATCTCAGATGACTGGCGTGTCGACTGACATTGGAACTTCATTCGTACGACCCGCAGGACGGGTTGGAGATGTTGTGCACATCAAGTCTGTATTGACGGGTATCGGTAAGGTCCAACAGTCCTGATATTGATATACAACTAATCTATGGCAAAGGGAAATCTTTGGCTTACACTCGTACAGAGTTCATCAGTCCAACGGGAGAACTGGTTGCATACGGATGTACGCATTTCTGTACTCTATCGTTTTTATGTTTCACATACGGACAGATCACACCAAATATATCGGTAAATCTTCTGTACACCCTGTAGGTTCACGATAATCTCCATTACGCCTGCCGATCAGACTTGCAGAAAAATGTCACCTTTTCAGAGGACGGAGAGACGATCATCGAGGGAGAGGACGATGAATAGAACATTTTCGTGTATAACAGTACAATTGTAGAAGAACGTGAACAAGTCTATCCCACTACTTTACCTCTCACTATTTGAGAACTATCAAATGCTCTGATAGCCTCTTTTGCAGCTTTGATCCCGCTGGCAATCATGGCTCCAAAAGTAGGACCCATGCGGTTGGACCCGTCATGCTCGGATAGTTCCATACCTTAGCTGTTCAAACTCGTTCAATTATGCTCATAAAAACTTACCAGTCATAATCAATCCTGGTGCGACTTCACGAGTATTGTTAACAATAGCAGGTTCAGCGCGGTTCATGTCCAGTCCTCTCATATTACCGAGCTCCTTCAATAGGCCTGCACTGACGAGTCGCTTGGCAGAAAACGCACCCATGGGACCGTCGTGTCCGGTGGCAGATACGATGACTGGAGCTGTGATAGTGTTTGGGTCCATGCATGACTGTGTGTCGTGATTAAGCGCAACCAGAGTCCAATTGGTGACGACTCCGGCAACACGTTGCTTGCCCTGGAAGTCTTCGTTTATGATAAGATCTTCAACGGCAGTAGCGTTCATCATCACGACATTCGGGAACGCGAGAACCTTGGAAAGGAGAGTGGATGTGAAGAGAGCAGCATGTTTGACCACGACGAAAGTTCCCTCGTCTTCGAAAGGAACACCTATCTCTTGGAGGAACCGGTCCGCTGGTTTGCGGATAACCTGTGAAGTGGTTTTAATGAGGCGTCTCCGTGGTTCTATATACATACCATAGGAGTCATGAGCTGCCCGCCAAGCCACGCGCCACCTCCAGGGGCAACATTGGCTTCGATAATTGTTATTTTGAGCTCTGGCCTGGTCGACGCCAGATGGTATGCACAACTAAGGCCTGAGAGAACGAGTTAAATATATATTCGACAGTCTTTCAAAGCAGCACACTCGCCTGCGCTTCCAGCTCCGACTATGACAACGTCGGAGACTGCCCGGTCGTACATTGTCTCAAAGTATCTTTGATCGATTGGTCAAGAAATGCACCAATAGACCATGAATTCGCACCTTTTTATCATGGCCCGCGAAACCTGCGCCTCTTCAATGGGGGCGAAGCGATATTGACCTGCATAGTCTTCTGAGACTTCGTGATGGGTCGTACCGTTAGTGCGATCGGTGGTCTTGAGAGAGAGAACGCTTTCAGGCAAGACAGACGGGAGAACCTGAGGAGCCATGGAAGAAGGAGCAGAGGTAAATTGG
>QLOY01009590.1:0-33217 GCA_003313965.1 Megacollybia marginata
TGCTTCTCAGATGGCATCCAAAAGCAAGATGTGGCGCGAGGTTATAGACGAGCTAGGGAAGGAAGATTGTGTTGGCTCCGGACTGCCTGTATCCTGCCATCAACATCCAGAGACTGTTGAGTACATTGACCGTCCCGGCACCCTCCCACGAATCGCTCCAGATGGCATGTAAGCGCCTGTGACCAGAACACCTAGCTAAATGTCTTTAGGGGGTTGCTTGAAGCCTTGCAATTCGCGTCTGAAGTGCGGGCACGTATGTCCGTATAAGGTATGCTCATCATTGACTTTTGCAGTGTTTTATATAGCTCTGCAGTGTCACCCGGATGATCCCAAGCACCAAGGCGTGAAGTGTACCCAGTCATGTAGAAGGCTTTGTAAACGACAGCATCCCTGTCACAAGTCCTGTTCAGACGAATGTGGAAAGTGCATGTTCCCTATTGCAAACGTCCAGCTACCATGTGGGCATATACACCCTCAAGTTCCATGGTATGACAATGCGTTTCTGCCGATGTAGCCTCACGTTATGCAGCCACCAGTTGGACAATCTCGAAGATGTGTTGTGCATCGCAATAGTAACGAAAGACCTCGTAAACTGCGAACATCAAGCATCGATGAAATGCTCTGAAGATCCTGCACATTACCAGTGCAGCGCCAGTTGTTCAGGGAGCATGCTGTGTTGCGGAAGAACATGCAAAGCGCAATGCTATCAATGCCAAAGTCTGAATGACGGTACACAAAGGACACAGCACAAGGAACATCCATGTGAAAAGCCTCTGTATTGTGCTCATCTTTGTGGTAAACCATGTTCAGTTGACCACACTTGTACGCAAACTTGCCGAGAGCCTTGTCGACAGGAATGCAGTCATTCACGTTGCAAAGATTATTGCCACACACCGTGCTCGCCATGTCAGAAACCGTGCAATTGGTTAGTGCTATACTTTTGTAGCACCGTGCCTGACGCCAAACAGGAATTGCGCTCACCACAAGTGTCCAGTACCATGTGGTTCTGTAAGCTCTGCTTTTGTAGGCAAAGAAGGCTATTTCATACTGAAACATGGCTTAGGTTTGCATTAGGGTCCCTTGCGACCGCCGCTGCGAAAAAAAATTGACATGCGGTCATCAATGCCCATCAGGTATCTGTTATCTCAGGAGTCTTGATAATCGAACTGAGGATCTATAGTCTGTGGAGAGGACTGCTCGATGCAGAGTTGTCCGGTTTGCGCATCTCCAGAGGAGAAAGAGAAAGTCGTGGATCTGATTCTAGGTCAAACGCTCGGTGATATTCCTTCCCAGGCGCGGAGTCTGGATGAGCTGATCATCACCCTTCCCAAATGCCGGCACTCATTCACAGTTGAAACTTTGGATGGTCATTGTGGCATGACTGACTTCTATCTTCGGGATGGTAATGACAAATGGTGTGGACTCACATCTCCCCAAACCACAAGAACTGGGCCCCCATCGTGCCCAACCTGTCGGGCACCAATTACGTCTCCGAGGTATGGTCGCATCTTCAAAAGTGCTGACCTGGATATTTTGGAGAAGAATGTCATATCCAGGTCCACACAGTCTCTCCGCCGAGTCCAGGAGGCCATTGCTACTATAGAAAAGGAGGCTATCGCGACAAGATTGACCAAGGAAGCAGAAAACCTTACGACTCCTGACGAAGCTCTCTCGACTACGCTACGCAAAATGCTTAAAAAAGCAAGGGTACAACTACTGAAGGAGCAGACAGATGCTCCGACTACCGCTTCTGTACTGGATCCCGAGAATTCAAGCCTTTATGCCATTTCTGCCGCTGCCGCCGCAAAATGGCGAGTTCCGACAGTCAAGCTCAAGAAAGCATACATGGACGCGGCAAAGGTTGCAGAGACTCGTTCTGCTCATCTCCATGCTTGGGAAGCGGCTTTTGCCACTATATATGAAGGCGAGATGGATCTCGCCTTAGAAGATCCTTCTCGAGCACCCAAAAATCCGAGGGAGTATGCGATGCGTCTTGGTAAGTTCTGTTCTAAACATTCATCCTGTCATTAACATACAAAAAGCACGCATGAAGGTCGGACAATCGCAACCACGTGCAGACAAGCGATTTTTGGTCGAGGCATTCTGGGTCACTTTACAGATACGTTTCACCGTTGCTGATCTCGTCTTGGCGTTCATGCAAGGCTTACGAAAGGATTCGCGAGGGCAGTTTCAGATGTGGGGCACGTTTGGCTATTTTTTGCTTGAAACTTGTGAAAAGGATGCCGAGAAGGCCTACAAGATCGCTGAGGAATCAGAGTCTCGACGACAGATGACGACGACGGCGCTTCTAATCATGCGTACACGCCTGGAACGCTTTCGTTTTACCGTCGAGATGAACCGCCACGGTGATCTTCTTAAGCAGCAGCGGGGTAGTCTGGCCGAGCGCGCAGCGAATGAGACAATGAAAGCACGAGTGTACTTTGCATCAGTTTCTCGAGACCATAGGGCAAAACTTAAGAAGGATGGGGATTGGGTTGCAGAGAATTTTACAATGACTGCGTCCACCATTGTCGATGAATGGAACAAGTTCGAGACTTATCTCCGAACCGACACCTTCTATGAGCCGATTTCTCTCGATGAGAAGACTGCCATTGTAAAAGCGATGAACTTTTGTAAGACAAACCATCCCTCAGATGAAGTCTCATAGTCCCAATAGCACACGTTGGACACTGGTACACCTGTAGAAACGGTCACGTATTTGTTATAACAGAGGTGAGCTCAACTACGCAGTGACACCAAACTGACCGACTGCCTTCATAGTGCGGAGGGGCGATGGAACATGCTACTTGTCCAGAATGTGACGCTCCCATTGGCGGGCAGAACCACAACCTAGATGCGTCAAACAGTCGTGCAGAAGATTTTGAGACAATTGGGCGTGAGCAAGGTGCAGAACGTAGTCCGTGGGCCTGGGGTCAGTGAATGAATTGGCATAGGGACTAATGGCGGATATTGAACTTTGGCTCTGCCTGTATATTGTTCTACACGAATGTGTATTACTTCTCCGTTTCACTTGAAAGTCACTACCCTTGAACGAGAATGCTCGCGAAGACTACATCGAAGGGCAGCTGTAGATTGACCGGGATCTTGAGGCAAACGATACCTACGCCTCCAAACTTGCTTGAAATCGAATGAATCGTCGTAGACGCTCAAGCCAGCGAACAACAAACTCAGACAACACAATAGAAGCAAACTGCAGGAGGCGCTTCTAGGCGCTTAGAACGTAGTGGTGATAGTTGGGTGATAATAAGCATACTGTATGAACATATCCAGGAAAAACCTATCAGCGTTAATTTGGAGCGGAAAGGGAGAAGAGTTGTCAGAGCGTCAGGCAAAAACGATGACAACTCACAAAAGTGCTGTATGTTCCAGAAGTAAGACTCCGTACTTCTCAGCGAGTCGATAGCTTTCAATCATGTGACTGTGGACTCGGCACGGGTAATACCCGACGACTTACACTGTTACATCGACCATGTCTTTCCAGAGCCTTGTATCGGGACCAGAATGCGCCGTAAATCCCCTTTCTCAAGTTTTGAAGCACACCGAGGGCGATCGCAGTCTACAACAGGTAGGTTGCTGCATAAATATAAGGACTAGTCCATTCTGAGATTGTATGAGGATCGAATCTCAGGACCTTCGAGTTCACGGGTATGCATTCAGTTTTCAAGGCGAATTTCAATTTACAGCGCTCAGCTTCATCATCTTCCTGGAACTTCAGCCGCAGGCGCCACGGAACACGACGTTGCTTTGGCTCGGCAATTTTTTGACAGCAGTGGACCTACATTTGCTATTCCTAAAGCGCCTGGAATCGTTCCTGGACCATCACTACAGAATTTCGATGGTGCATGGCGTCATCAAACCCAACCTCAGGCCCAGGCGTCCTGGGCAGCTGAATTCAGCTCCGTTCCGAATTTTGTGCCACAGCAAACATTCGTTCAGAATTCAGGTGGTCAATCTGACTGTGAGCCTTTGTTGTTCCACTCTTGCCGTCTCTAACAGACTTAGCTACACAAATACTATCCACTTCACCTACCATGTATGGAGGCATGATGCCAAATATCTACTCCATGGGAATGCCTGCAGCAATGTATCCAAGCTCGATCGGTAATTTGGCTCTTGTGGCAGACAAAGGCAAAGGCAAGAGCCGCGAAGCGGATTTTGAGGCTGCTTTTGCCCAAATAGCCGCGTCACTGTCCCAGTCCGAAATCTCTCCGATCGTCAAAGAACAGAATGATACAGGATTTGAGGGAGGCTCAACTGTGGACTCGTCACCTCCAGATGTGGCCAAATTGGAAGCACAAATCAACCAATTAATGAGCAGTCAGCGTGAAGAACTCGATTTCGACTACGGGGCCACCACGCAGCAGGCTTGGGAGGATGGACTTGGCTCAGGTGCATTCGGGCAAAGTACTCTGCAATATCAGCCGGACGGTGCTCCTATTCTTGAACCATACTCCTTTGGTTCTGCTTTCTTTGTACAGAATCTCTGACAGGCCTGACATTTTCTTAGATCAGAATAACAAGTACTTGGATCCTTCAGCATCTTCCAGTTCATTTTTAGATGACGCGAAAGCATTGCTTGAGCAGCATGGGTCCCTGACAGAAGCGGCTTTGCTTTTGGAAGCAGCCATACAGAAGGGCGACTTGGGTGAAGGGGGCTATGAAGCATGGATACTGTTGGGTGAAACCCGCAATATGGACGAACGTGAGGAAGCCGGTATGCGTGCCTTAATGCAAGGCGTGAAGATCGCTGAAGAGGCTGGAGCCGCAGGTGTCGGCATGCTGGTGCGTCGAATATCGTTCACTTTAAACAATTTCTTATCCCTCCAAGTCGTTAGCTATATCATTCACTAACGAGTCCTTCGAACGAGCATCGTATACCATGCTTCTTCGTTGGCTTAGGGCCAAGCATCCTTCTGTCCATATTCCTGAGGACGTACTACAGAGTCTCGCTCTCCAAGCCACTTGGTCTGTTCACGACCGAGTCACCGAGCTATTCCTCGGACTAGCCAGATCACAGCATGCGCAGGGCATCGTTGATCCTGATGTTCAGACAGCACTTGGGGTCCTATTTTACAATAACAGTCAGTACGATAGGGCAAAAGATTGCTTTTCAAGCGCTCTCTCTGTCCGGCCACGGGACTATCTAATGTGGAACAGGCTGGGCTCGTCACTCTCAAACGGAAGCAAGCCTGAGGAGGCTCTTGGTGCGTACAGAGAGGCTCTCCAGCTTCGCCCAACATACACTCGTGCGATTTATAATGTTGGTGTCGCATGTATGTACCCATCAGATTAACATATTTACCGTTTTTGACCATCACCAGGTCTGAACATTGGAGCTTATAAAGAAGCTGCAGAGCACTTCCTCAGCGCATTGACTCTTCAGGAGACAAAAGGTGGAGACACCAGTGATCAATTATGGATTACACTGAAGAGGACGTTCCACTCTATGGTGAGTACAGCAGTTACCTTTGTCTTTGGACTAACGGTGTGCAGGACCGTGCCGACTTGGCCGAGCTAGCCAATCCTGATGCTAAAAGTAGTCTAGACGTATTTCGTCGAGAAGGTTTCGATTTCTAGTCCACTCGATGCAGCAAATGTATTCCTCTCTAGAGCAATACTAGACAATTTCGAACTGATCGCCGGACCGACACGAGAACACGTGAACATCACAAGTGCAAGGATGAACCGTGTCCACGGCTAGACGGTTTCTCTTTCTGCCGTTTCTACCATCGATGTCTTCCGCAGAGATTCAGATGCAAGTCTTTGCGCCGCCAGCTTGCAACCTAACTGATACGATGTAGTCATTCTGTGACCCCTGGTCATGCACCAGGTGGCAAATTGAACAAATTCTCCTCGCAGTTGACTCAAAACAAAGTAAGATTGCGTTACTGAGAATTTGTAATTTTTCAACAGAAATTCACAGGTTCGGGGAGGTGCCCAGGCAATGCGTTCGTCTGTCGCATTGACGTCGAGTTACACAAGTCTAACTGCATCGTAGTCTACGCCACTGGTCTTACGGAAGCGGATATGGACAAGGCCCAGGTTTGTGTCGATACTAACACGGATCAATCAATGACCATCCATGGTAGATCGGCATCTCACCTGTTTGGTGGGAAGGGAACCCATGCAATTCTCACTTGGTGAGTGTCTCCGTTCATATACACTTTATTGTGACGTGTTCCAGTTGGATCTCGCGCAGCTCGTTAAGAAGGGTTGCAAAGATGAGGATCTGGTTGGTCTCATCTTCAACACGATCGGTGTCAGGTAGCCTACTTGTTCAGCATTTGCCGCTTAAAATGACTTGTCTTAGCGATGCAATCACAATGGGGACAGAGGGTAAGTTATCATCGACAAGAGACTAATATCGTTGATCAAAACAGGGATGCGTTACTCGTAAGTGTATTGAACATTACTACTTTGGATTCTTACACAGGCACTGTTCAGGCTGCCGAGTCGTGACATTATTGCTGATTCTATCGAAGCCGTTCAGTCTATCATTGTCTCCATAGAAGCGATTCCAATCTCTTTCTAGGTTACATTGGTACAAATTGGTATATCCTCTTGCCTCGAGCTCATCGCAATGCCCAGGCCCAACATTACGATGGCAACATCTCTATACCAGGATGCGACAAGAATATGCCGGGTTGTCTCATGGCTGCCGCTCGTCATAATCGGCCCACTATAATAGTTTACGGTGGTACTATCCAAGCAGGCATTCGTCATGTTGGTAAGACACAATGTGCAGTAAAGACGCCGTGGTGCAAATGAGATATGATAGATTGTCCATCAATGGGTTATCAGAAAGGTGGAACGGTCAACATATCCGATGCATTCGAATCTTATGGTATTTTTCTCGAACACCAGTCTTTTCATCTCATTATCTGCCAGGTGCATATGCCGTGGGCAAAATCAATGACGAGGAGAGGTTTGATGTTGTTCGACATGCTTGCCCTGGTCCTGGTGCCTGCGGAGGAATGTATACGTATGTTTCTGCTCGTTTCTATAAATTTAGGTCTTATCGCGACAGTGCCAACACGATGAGCTCTGCCTTGGAAGTACTTGGAATGGTATGGCTTTGCTGTCCTGCCTGCGCTGACAAAACTTGATGTGCTGTAGTCACTTCCATACAGCTCTAGCACCCCAGCCATCCATCCAGAAAAGGCGAAAGAATGCATGAAGGCAGCCAAGTATCTTAAGAAGCTCCTCGAACTGGATCTTAAACCAAGGTTGACTGACTTGTGTATGAATTATCACGTTTTACGGAGGTTTGGCAGAGACATACTGACGCGGCAATCCTTTTTGAACGCCATTGTAATCGTGAACGTTCTAGGCGGTTCCACAAATGCGGTCCTCCACCTGCTTGCCATAGCGAGGGCAGCAGACATAGAAGTTAGTTGATTGGCACTGTAAAGGTTTTTAACTCTGCTTCATTAGCTCACTGTCGACGACTTTCAAACCATTTCGGACAAAACACCTTACCTAGCGGATCTCAAGTACGTTGTTTCGAGCATATTATTTACTCGCTAATGGCTACAAGACCGTCTGGCAAATATTATATGGAAGATGTTCACCGAGTCGGGGGCATCCCTGCTCTTCTGAAATATCTCTTGAATCACACTGATCTCATTGATGGCTCTCAGCTCACTGTGACAGGAAAGACTTTGGCTGAGAACCTTGAGGATGTTGAGGAGTTGTCTTTTGAGAATCAAGATGTCATCCGAAAACTGGACAATCCTCTTAAACAAACAGGGCATCTGACTATCCTCCGTGGCAATCTTGCTCCAGGATCTGCAGTTGCTAAACTGACGGGTAAGGAAGGGTTGAAATTTGAAGGTATTGCCAAGTGTTTCGACAGGTCTGTTCAGCTGTGTACAGAATCATGTTGCTGACCATTCACCTAGCCTGGATGGGTTCTTCCCTGCGTTGGAAGCAGGAGAAATCAAGGATGGAACGGTCTTGATATTTAGATACCAGGGTCCGAAAGGCGCACCTGGTATGCCTGAGGTACGTTGAATAAAATCAGTCGGATTAACTCGACTCCTTTTCAGATGCTGGGACCCACTGCTGCTATTGCAGGAGCCGGACTTGCTAATACTACAGCTCTCATAACGGATGGTAGATTCTCCGGGGCGAGTCGCGGGTTTATCATAGGTCATGTTGTTCCAGAAGCTCGTCTTGGAGGACCTATTGCACTTGTGAGGGACGGTGATCGTATTGTGATTGACGCTGAAAACCGGGCAATTAACTGGTTCGTGGATGAAGCGGAGCAGGAGCGTCGTAGGAAGGAGTGGGAAGCATCTGACAAGGGCAAGTTGACTGTGAGACGTGGGGTATTGCTTCGTTACGCCAGAGACGTTGCAGTAAGTGCCAATCGTCAAACTTTTCCACCACTAAAGCGTTCATAGCCTGCGAATGTAGGTGCCTATTGCGACTGAAAGCCATAACCCAGTGTAATTATAAAGAAATAAGTCCTATACATATGTGATTGTTCCGAGTTAATTATGCGGGAGTATCGAATGCATCTTTGGATGACGGTTGTGGCTTGGTATCGGATACCGCGTGTTGTTTTGAGTTCGTTACATCGTGTTCGGGGTATACGTGCTCGCCTGGCTGGTGCTGGCCACTGAGTACTGCAGGGTCGGGAGGTATGATGATTTTCTCTCCTGGATGTGGATGTATCTTCTCCGGTTCTGGAGGCACCTTTCCTTGGGCAGCAAGTCTTTTGCGCTGCTTGTGCCTGTATCTCTTCATAAAGTAGATGGAAAAGCCAATGATCCAAGCAAGTCCCATAACTCCACCGCAAATGGACCCTGCCAGGACGGGTGTCTTGGCTTTTTGGCTAAAAGAGCAGTTCTTTCAACTGAAACTGCGGATTCGTGGTACTTGCCCATGTAAGGACGCCTCCTCAGATGAAGACACTGGAAGCTCAACGGGAAAAGTTGTCGTAGCTGAAAGCAAGTTGACTTGGGAACCGCAGTGGTTCGTCAAACATACCGAACATTATGGGTGATGGGTGATGGTGAGTAGCGGGATTGGCATCAAAGGTGGAGATGAATGTACGTGATCTTATCTTAGCTATACATAGATCTACAAAGAGTCTAGTACTAAGTATCATAAATGCGAATCTTCATCCTCAACCTCGATGGACGTGCCCTTTACTTGCAAATCATGGACGCTCTTCAGACAAACACTTCTAAGTATGTTGCCGACACCCTCATTCTTGACGGCCTCCAGCTCTGCTTGACTCTTGACAAGAAGCATGCCCGCAAATGCCATTGCATTGACACTGAGCTTGTCGCCGGTCTGACTGAGGGTGTGATGCTCTTGTTTCCTTGGCACGAGATGCATGTGGTCGAGTGTAATAACGACGTTGTATGAAGGCCTGGAAGCCGGGTAATCTGGATCGTGTCGGATGGTGGAGATGGTAAGATCTAAAAGGGACAGAAAGGCTTGTGAAATGATATCTTGGATCTGGTCCTTCGGAAATGTTCTCAAGCGGTCGGGGAACCGGTATACGTGGTTTGCGTATGGCAAGGATGTGAGAGAAAAGGGTTTATCTACGAGGATGAGGACTGGCAATGCGAAGGAGCAGTACGCACTGGGTGTTTCTAATGTGGCAGATCTAGCGAGTTGTTCTATGGGTGGGCCGTCTTCGTCTTCCATTGGAATGAATTGAACGTGTTTGTGGGGTTGGCTTGCCCCGCTGAGGTCTCCGCCTGCAGGAACAATGAGTCCAAGTCAGTTGGCAGCAACAAAGATTACAATTATAGAATGCAAAGAGATGCATGTTGGCCTTGCGGGCGCTGATAAGGAGAGAATAAGTTTGAGCAAGTTCGTCGGGCAGCAGAGGCGACGATTGAGACTTGAATTCTGCTGCGTTTGAGTGCCAGCATTAGGAAACAAGAACACAGACCGCGTGTTATCATCAGAAAGTGCATTGGAACGACAGAAAACTTGTTCATCTGACGCAGGTTGGCTTGGCTTGGACTGCTGGACTGGCTTGGACGTACCATGACAATGTAATCTTCCTCAAGGTATTCGACGAATAAATTGGGATTGTACGGTGGTGAGAAAGGATCCTGAGCCTCTTCAGACGGTCCATTCTCGAAATGAGGAGTTGGAAGCGGTGGTTTCTTGAGCAGAGCAGGACATAGTCGTATCGAATACTTGATAACAGATATCAGACAGAGTTAGGCGGTCAAGGGCTATTGACCTGAACGTTCAGCTCTGGATGCAGATGAACTGTGGACTGAAAGAACAGAAGATCGCCCGAGCCAAGGCCCTTTTCGTAGCTCGAGGGCACTTTGGCAATGATCTCATGAGGCAACATGCTGTTTCATGTGAAAAACCGGGCGGCAAGTCAATTTAAAATTTGCTGGAGCAGGCTACAACTAGGAAAGAACTGCCATATAAGAGTGAATGACAGATGCATGGACGCAGTCCAGCTAGCAGCCACATTCTGCGTCAAGCCCCGTCAGATTTGCCTCTATTATTCTTCGCCTCTGCCATCGTCTCCCCAAGCAACTGAGCACGCGTGTAGGCAAAAGCAGCGATGAGGCCCCAGAGTGACGCATTGGTTCCCTAGCAATGTCAGTCTTGGATAGCAACGGACTGTCATGGCTCACTTGATAATAGAGGATCGTGAGGAAGCTCTGGAACATGAGCAGCACGATCTTGAAAGCAAAGCTTCTATGCACAGCTAGCCCCTTCAACCACGGCAACGGGAATTCAAGCGCGAGTATTATGAGACCGACAACCATTGAGATCATCTGAATGACCGGCGCTTTGACAATCAATGTGATAAAGACAGCAGATCCCGGGGATGGTCTGCAAGAGAATTATTTTGTGCCACAGCTTTCGATGCGTAACACTCACTGGATTCCTCCAGGATCTCTAAGGGTTCCGCTTACAAAGTCCCAAAAGAACTTGCGAAAGAGTAAGCCCCAGAATCCAGACCACACCGTATCTGACCCAGTCAGCAATTACTAGCAAGTCAACTACAGGCCAACTCACAAAGTGAAGCAGTGATAGCAACGTATCTAGCAAACTCGTGCCAAATGAGGTTCCCCATAGTTAATCTCGGTGACTGGTTGAATTTGGTGTTCAAGAAACTGACGCAGAAATCTGCTTCGAGCAGGAATTGAATGCTAATGAAGAAAATGAAAGTGAAGAGCACAGCTCAAAGCCAGCAAAAGAAAGACCCAGTTGGGGGAAAGGACAACTTAATGAACAACGTGACCCGCTGATATTGTTACCAAGCTGTCCGTGTCAATGTCTTCGATTGTAACTAACGTCCATACATAGAATATTAATAATCGAATCAACTCAATTCCAGGCTAGGGGGTCGCTGGCTCGGCCTTACCGGAGGACTGTTCTGCGTCAAAAGTCAGTCTCGGCAGTCGTATCATCAATTCTGGCAGTCGACTCACAGGAGCGCGTGGTGGCTTTGGCACTTTAATTATCGGTACGTCAGATCGTAGCATCGGCACAGTTGATGCGGTCGCGGTAGAGTCTGGGCGCGAGCTAGTATAGTACGATGAGATTGTGAACGTGCTCTCCCTCGACTTTGCTTTAGGGAACATCCGTGCACGCATGGGGAACGCAGCTGGATGTGGCATTAAAGTTGGAGAAGAATTGAAGCCTCCCTCGAGCTGAAGGGGTAGTTCTGGCGTCTTGGGACTGCCCACCTTCTCATTCACCTTGGGAATAGATCCAACTTTCCGTCGCCTCTGTCGTAATAACACGAATATCACAGCGACGATCGCTAAAATCGCTAGTAAAACGCCAAGCACAATACTGGCAACAGTGCCTGCAGGCATCGTTTTACGGCTTGCTACTTGGTCTGGCGAAGAGGTAGATAAACTACTAAAAAAATTAGAAAGTGGCACAAAAGAATGCTGGACTTGCAGTGTTGTCGATGAACTTGACAGACTAGTCGCACTAGTTGTGGCGACTGGCAAGGCGTTCGTGGCTGTAGCTGAAAACACTTGGACTGCGTCAACGTCTACAAACAATCCAGTGTTCTGCTCTTGGTCCGGAGAAACGACTAGCGTATGTTGCTGAGCACCCAAGTTGTTTGCAAAAAACTATCACTGCCTTTATAAAAAGCTCGTTTCAAACACAGGATACTGACCAACAGAATCTGCGAGTGAAGCGTAGAAACAGTGCCACCAGAACCACCGTTGTATATAGTCGTCTGTCCATCAAGTGTTACCCTTATGTTTGCGTGATCTGGAGATACGGTTCCCCACAGAGCGACAGCATCACCCGAGAAGGACAACGATGCGGTTGCATTTGATACATTCGTAAAGCTACAGGCGTAAGACGAATCAAGTAGCTGTATATGAACATACTGGAGAGTCCCGTCGATGAACTGTTCATTAGAATTGAGCTGCCATGCATTGGGAGGTTGATAGGACATTCGAGCGTCGTTATCATCAATAGTGGTATTGGTTACTCGAGAACCTGAGGAACCAACTTGGCTTTCAATATCAACAAAGTCTATGTCAATAGGAGAACCGTCGGTATTGGTGAAAATGGCCGTATGCGGACCGTTGGCCAGACCGGTTGCCGAACCCAGCAGTTGCTTGAATGCAGCTTCCGGACTAGAAGCACTGGCGGAAGTGACACTCTGACCATCAACTGTAATCGAGTAGGTGCCATAATTTGATCGTAGGCCGCCAAAAATTGATAATCCCGTTCCTACGCAGTGTTAACACAGGCGAACCTTTCACCAACGATCATACCGTTGAAATTAATTGTAGCCGTAGCGCCCTGCGAGGTGGTAGTATGGAAAGAGTTGCCTGAGTACGACTAACAAAGTAAGACAGAGGGTTGACGGACTCGGAACAGATACTTACAGAAAGAGATGGGTCATTGGTTGCATCAGACCAAGCAGCGGATGGAGAATAAAGAATTAAGGGAGAGCTGTCCTCCACTGCCGAAAGAATGAGATGAATGAACCATAACCGACGATGAATGAACCTGTGAGATTGAAGGACGCCATCAAGGCGAAAAGAAGAAGAAAAAGTCGGAAAAGAACGAAAGAACGAAGAGAAAGAAAGAAACCCAGGACTGTTGTCACAATCCAGCAAGAGAACCAGTGCGGCAGGTGTCATCGACGATGACTTGCATCATTTTTGATACATATCATATGCACCAGGAGATCCAAATGGCAAAGCTGCTGTCGAGCAGTTACGGTTGCATGACAGGCAGTATGACGACTGCCATCCTGGTCTTAAGAAGCTTGTGTGTCTTGATCAAGTTTGTCTCTGCATCTATAGCCCAAGCCACCCATAGAGTGTATATAGAAAGCAGTGCAGATCGATCGTCAAAGATGGTTGCACACAATAAGATTCAAGTTGGCGCCCAAACAAGAAAATTCCCACAATAATCAGTTGCTCGTCCACCCTTACCATGGCTCCCTCTCGGTCATCGCAGGCGAGAGTCGGCGCCACGGGGACGCTCATAAAGACCGGCCCGAAGGACGTCGAGGTCTCGAAAAAGAGCAAAAAAAGTGGCAATTCAGGAATTCTCCCGACAACCGAGAGAGCACTCGTCCTCAGAAATGGAAAGCACGGCGCCAGGGGCACTGGTGAGTTGTTCTTGGTATCCAAGATGACGGGCCGTGAAAAATTGGACCTGTTGGCTGGTAATTTAATCATTATCGCACCGAGAGCGCTGAATCACTGATTTTCTGCAGAGGATTTGATTGAAAAGTCCAAGACAGCGATTGCAACTCCATTCCGGCTCAAAGAATGTCAGAAAATTGCAGAATCTCAGCTCTCTGGTGGGTGCAAGTTGCGAAATCCCGCACATCGTTTCAGACAGCTGTTCCTCAGAATATTTGGACGACATTACCAACTTGCAGGATCCTGATCTATTTGCATCTATCATTGAAGAAGAACTCAACGCCAGGGCTCAGCGTCTCAATGACAAAATTGCCCCCGATCAGACTCGCAATCCCTCCTTTATCGGTGCCACTGTCTCTAACAGGTATCTGACAACTGTTCCTATTTTCCCAGACTAACTGCCTTTCCTATCAGGATTCACAACACCTATCTCCTTGCCTCAGCATGGAGAATCGTAGCAGCTACTCTTGTCGAACTTGAAAACGACGGTGTAACCGACCAGAATATCGTCGCCAGGCTCAGGGAAGATGAAGATATCCGCAACCGCTACATCGCCCTGTTTGATATGGTCACCCAGCTTGTTGATCTTGGGCAAGCTAAATTCTCTGTTTTGGCCACCTCCACCCGTACGTGTTTTTGTGTTCTCCTGCATTCTCCTAACGTGTTGTCCCAGCACACTATTTGCAGTATTTCAAGACAATCGTCTCAGATCAAGGCGAAGAAGAGATATACTTCCATTGGTCAGGTCTCAAAAACGCGGCTGAATCCTTCCTCGATTCGATCATCATAGAATTGTGCTTCCCCCGCGCACCATACCCCAGAGCTGTGCTCTATGACATTCTGCGTGATGCTGTCCAAGAAGCACCCAAGGAGGCTAAACGTTTTCCTCAGTCTCTTTGGGATTCTGTTGGAGATTTGGCAGTGAGTTCTTACTCGATAACTTTCAGATTCCCCGTATCGATATCTTATTAGTACTGCGTCGAGCTCCAGAAGATCCTCGAGGCACCTCTTCTTCGTCCGGAGGCAGAGGAATGGAGAAAGGCGCCATATCAGATGCCGATTGAGGTCGAAAACTGGGTCGACGCCCAAGTCTTATCTTTGGCTGCGGCCGAAAGGTTTGCTAACTTTAAAGATGACATATACCCCCTCTCCAAGACCAAGAATCCTACAGTCTTGCAAAAGATGTGGAAGGCTATCAATTCTGTCAGCACCTTTTGTCTTTCAAGCTCATACTCACATATTTCTAAGAATTATAAGGCTGTATCTGGTCATGAATCAGCAGATTCGCTTTGGCAGCTGGAGGCCACTTTGTTGCATCCCACTCCCAAGTGGACCTATATCCGTCTGAAAGACAGCGACTTCATTGACGCCGACGATGACGACGGACCTCCCAAGCTTCAAGGAAAGAAAAAAACTCTCCTTGCTATTACTAGTGGTGACTCTGATACCGACGACGGCATGCCTGAGCTTCAGGACGTGTCAGACTCGTCAGACGAAGAGGCTTACACTGACTCGGATGATGAATCCGAGTCTGACGGCGAAGGCAGCGAAAGTGGATACGACACTGACCGGGAAGATGAAATTCGAGATATGATTCGTGAAGCTATGGATACTGCCGCGGTAGATGGCCAGAATTGGTACAGGCCTCAGCCTGATGAAGAAAATCCATTCGAAGAAGCGGATAAGAAGGGAAATTCTTTCTTGAAACTGTTGGGCTCTTTGCGAGGTTTGCTGTTCCCTACCTGTCTAGCCACTTGCTCATTATATATAGGTCGAATGTTTAGTCCGAGCTCCAAGTTAAAGAGTAAATCGGCCTCGCGTAAGCCTGATGCCTCCCGCATTCCTAAGCTGCCCAAGATGCCCAAGGTGGCACAGACAAAGCCTAAGCCACAAACTTCGGCGGGTGTCCCAGGTAACACGGCTCGTAATTCTCTGACGTAGCTTTGACGTCCTCCGTTTCAGGGAGTTTGAAGACTACCATTGAAGAGGAGGAAGACGAAGACAATATTGCTCAGAAGAAGAAGAAGAAGAAGAAGAAACCTAAGAAGAAAAAGAAGAAGACAGATGCAACTGACAAAGCGGCTGCTGAAGAGAGCGATGACGAAGAGGAGCCTGTTACTCCTAAGCCACCTCCGGCGCCTGCCCCAGCGGCTCCAGCGGCTCCTCCAAGCCCTGCTCCCAAGGCTGCTAAGCAACCGCCGCCCAAGTCCAAAGCTCCTTCAGTCGCACCTTCAGCGTCGACGATTTCTCTCCCAATTGGAGAAACTACTGCACAGTCTGCCCGCTCTTACCTGCAATCTGAGCACCTTGACCTACCCAAGGCCAAGGTCAAGACCAGAAGTGATCAGCCATCGTTATTCGAGAAGGGCAAGGGTCTGTTTAATAAGTTCGTCAGCCCGGAGGAAAAGAAGAAAGAACCCAAATCTGCCAGACGTAGTTGGTTCAGCCATTTAAGCAGGAAGGCCAGGACTGCGATGCATCAGCTCCTCAACACCTCGGAAGATACCACCAAAGGTAGTACCGGAATGAAATGGGATACCTTTGTAAAGGTATGTGTAAATTGTTGTACTTGCTATGTTGATCACCGTGTTTAGTTGATGACGGATATGGGTTTCTCTGTCGATCTTAGCACGGCAGGATCCAGTGTTCGATTTGACCCTCCCAGTGGCGAAGACAGAGCTATCAGCTTCCACAAGCGTACGTCCTCTCGAATCCGTGTCTTTCTATACTCATCCTTAAATTTGGGTAGCCCATCCTGACCCCACGATCGATCGTATAACATTGAAAAAATGGAGTAAGAAACTCCAGAAATACTACGGTTGGGACCGCGACGATATCTTGATCTGAATGTAGCGATGAAAATGTCTGATACAACTATTACTTGATAAATAATGTACGCCAATGTTAATATATATTTCTTGTCCCAAGTGTGACATCATATGCCAGGTGACCGCGCATTGCAGTGACAGCCCGCGACTGTCAGTTGGGAAAGTTGCTCCGAATTCTCACCTAAACGACTGGCATCCTATTTTCTTGTATGCCACTCAAAGGGACACCTTCAAGCCGTGGGGCTTCGAGAAGAGCCACCCAAAGAGGCCGTGGTGTCGCCGTTGCACCGCCCGTAGGTTTGCCCGATAGTACGTGTAGTCTTCAAGTTCAGGTACTTGATCAAAACTAATTTGTAGCCCATGTAATGACTATCGGTGTCAAACGTCCCAACTTTGGGACGGCAGGCAGAGCAGTCAAAATCACGGTCAATTCATTTGCCACTACGATCCCAGACTTTGTAATTTGTCACTATGATGGCAAGTATCTTCAACTTGTTAAGCTCAATTCTCACCATGAACAGTCTGTATGTAGACCCGCTTTGCAACGACTCACACTCACTGTTTGAAGCCATGATACCTTCCGAAAATACTTTGCCACAACGATTGACCATGGAACTAATGAACCAACTGCAGTCGATTATAGCACCTGAGATATTCACTCCTCCGGTCGTCTATGACGGCAGAAAAAATGCTTACGCTGCGAGGGAGCTCCCACTTGGAGGACAAAATTCGAGAGAGGTAAACATCATTGATAGTGACAAACCGATGGATTATCTATCTCATAGTTTGACGTCATCCTTCCGGATTTTGATCCAACACGCACGCCAAAGGTGTACAAGATACGATTGACCAAAGTCGCTGAGATAAATCCTGGGTCTGTTCCAAGTTCAATATTACGGCATAATATCCTTTCTGAGTTACCTTCAGCGTTCTCCAGCGATTGATTGAAGGCCGTCAATCCCATGATAACAGTGTCACGACGGCCTCACAGGTGAGATTTCCTTCTTGACAGTGCTACCCTCCTAGATATAGGCAGGCTCTCAACGTTGTGATTCGTATGGAGCCAATCCAAAGAAGGTTCTTCTGAAACATCATCTAATCTTGGCAAGTCTGAAACGCTCTAGGTTACCATACAACGTCCGCTCTTTTTTTACAGACCAGGAATTCCAGGCTATTGGGAGTGGACTTGAAGTGTGGCGTGGATACTTCCAGTCCGTTCGTCCAGGCATTGGACGAATGTTCATCAATGTTGACATCTCCACTGGAATGATGTATAAATCTGGACGTCTCATTGATCTTGCCCTCGAATTTTTTAATAAAGGCAAGAATCCTAATATATTGGATCCTACACGTGGTCTGCCTCCTACTGAGCGTGTTCGCTTGTCAAAGTTCATACAAGGAATGCGCATCGAGACGCGTCCTACAGGATACAGCAACGGCCGTGTCATTTCACGTCCTGTGAAGAAGGTCGCGGAGGCGGGAGCCAACAAACTATCTTTCACCCTTCGGGATGGTGAAAACATCACTGTTGCGGAATACTATAGGCGTCAGAATCAGCCACTTAATCATCCTAGTATACTATGTGTCGAAGTATGTCTCATTGCAGGACTATTACTGTATTCTCAATGACAATTCTGCAGGTTGGATCTGGTGCACTTATACCATTTGAACTGTGTCACGTACCAAAAGGCCAGATTATTCGAAGGCAGATCCCGTCAAACAAGACAAGGGAAATCTTGGAATTTGCGAGCAAGAAACCACAGGACAGACTACTGAGTATCACTCAAGGTATCACTGTATGCATATTTCCTGTCTCAGCTCTATTGCTATATTATATTTCACTCCTATAGACGCTCAATTACGGTCAATCTGACTACGTTCGCCAATTTGGAATGAATGTTGATACCTCAGGTCCTATGTCTGTCGATGCCAGGGTACTGAAACCGCCCACACTTGAATATGCTGGCAAACAAACAGTTGTAAGTGATCTTCCTTCAGACCACCTTTGCAGTCTATATCCTATCAGACTCCCAAAGATGGAAGTTGGAATATGTTGGTCTGGTTCCTTGCGTTATGAATAGTACTTATATGCGTGTCGAACAGGGCAGACAAGAAGTTTTATAAAGCTGCGTTGATACGACACTGGGTCATGATCATCTTCGAGAAACGTTGCTCTGCGGAAGATGCTACTAGGATGGCTCAGGATCTTGTACATGCCTGTCAAGGTGCAGGTAGGATGAAGTGCGCCACGTTAATATCGCTTATCTGACGTGGTTCTAGGGATGGCCGTAATCAACCCCAAGCCAGTTGTTGTTTTCGGAAACCCTCAAGGAAAGATTGTTCTGGTACACGATCAAATACTTTATCAGTTCATTTTCTGATGTCTTGCAGGATATCCGCCAAGCCGGTGCCGAATGCAAGCGGATAAACGGGGAGCTTCCTAACCTTATCGTTGTAGTTTTGCCAGAAAATGCAAATGATATCTATCAGGCAATCAAGTAGTGCGTCCGTGTTATTTTCTGATTGAAATTTTCTGAATTGACTACAGTTTTGGGGACTGCGTGGCAGGTGTTGCTAGTCAGTGTCTTCAGGGATTGAAGTGTCTTCGTGCGAAAGATCAATATTGGGCAAACGTTGCCTTGAAGTAAGAGTTTCATTACCTCCCTTATCTTTGCTCATCATGTTTAGAATCAATCCGAAGTTGGGGGGAATCAATGTGATCCCCAGTCAGCTATCAGCGTTGGTTGATCCGACTAAGGCCACCATCATCATGGGTCAGTGCGCCATCTGAATTCCTGCAAATATTTGATCATTAACAGGTGCAGATGTAATCCACCCTCCCGCAGGCTCACAGGGCCGCCCGTCCTTTACCGCACTTGTGGCCAACCTTGACTCGAATGCAGCCACATATACAGCCACCACCAGAGTCCAGGCTTCCAGGCAAGAGATAATCTCCGATTTGAACGACATGGTCCAGGTTAGTACCTTTTCGAGCTGCCTGACTGTCGTACAATGCTATTGTCAGGCCGTGGTCAAGCAGTACTTCAAATACCAGAAAAATGCGAGCAAAAATGTGAAACCTATTGCGAGAATCATATTTTATCGAGGTTTGAGGCATATTCGCTCGCAATGTCCCTTATCCCTTGTTAGATGGCGTCTCTGAGGGTCAATTTCAACAGGTCTTGGATCAAGGTATGAAACCAGCGTTCAGTATTCCTCAGTTGAATGCGCTACGTAGAATTACCTGCATTGAAAGGTCTGTTTTTCTTGATTGTTCGCCATTTGGTACAATTTGCACAGCGGCTTGCGTGGCTCTGCAGATTGATCCCAAGATAACGATGATCATCGTCGGCAAGAGGCATCATATGCGGTATTTCCCCCCTGAGGATAGTCGTTGTGTTGATTGCGTTTCAGTCTGTTTCCTCAAAACGCACGCGATGCTGACAAAAGTGGAAATTGTCCTGCTGGAACGGTCGTTGATACAGGCATTGCTCATCCAACCGAGTTCGATTTTTATCTTCAGAGTCATGGTGGGATCTTGGGAACGTCTAGATCGGCTCATTACTCAGTACGTTGATCGCCTGGTCTATAATCAGGTATTGAAGTCGATCATTCCAGGTTCTGCATGATGTGGGTGGTAAAAAAACTTGCTTTGTCATGAGTCACTGACTGTTCGCATGTAGGAAAACAAGTTTACGTAGGTTGGAGTTTCGTTAATTCTATCGGAACTCATGTTTGTTCGACAGTGCCGATAGTCTCCAAGCCCTCTCTTTTGCACTCTGTCACACCTATGCTCGGTCCACGCGCTCTGTCTCGATCCCGGCACCTGTGTATTGTATGTGTTTCTCAGCGGATAAGGCATCGTAACCTACAGATACTGCAGACGCTGATACCGTGTGCGCTCGGGCTAGAAACCACTACGACCCAGAAGGTGTACATCATATTGAAGACTTTGAGACAGTCAAATCTGGTGACAGCCCCTCGAACACACGATATTCGTTGGAATCATTCAAATCTAATTTCAAACCCGTTCATTCAAACCACGAGGACAAGATGTATTTTTCTGTAGGTTTCCGTTGGCGTTTGAGATGGACTGATCAATTTGGTTCGTAGTGACAAGTGCCGGAGGATCTTCTATAGTAGTCGGAGTTTGAAATATCAACTGTATAGTAGAGTGACACACAAGAACAAACACAATACAGATTTCCTTCCTTCAGTCATGGCCCCAACAAAAAAATCCAAGGCAGCAAAATCTACTGAATCTATCTCCTCAAGACTTGCTCTTGTTGTCAAGTCTGGCAAATACACGCTGGGCTACAAATCTGCCTTGAAGCAAATGCGGAATGGCAAAGGTGAGGGCCGTTTCTAGTCTCCCGGGGACTGGAGCGCAAGGCTGAGAAGGTCCCTTCGACTGACGGTTCGATAGCCAAACTGGTACTCATTGCTGGTAACTGCCCGCCTTTACGCAAATCTGAGCTGGAATACTATGCCATGCTCTCAAAAACGACTGTGCATCACTTTGCGGGGACCAATGTTGCACTAGGGACTGCTGCTGGTAAACTATTCCGCGTAGGGTGCGTAATCGTTTCTTTATTGAACACAACGTGTTGAATTGTACAGTGTCATGACCGTCTCTGACCAAGGAGACTCTGATCTGCTCAACTTTGCTGAGGGTAACGCTGCATAGAGTATGTTCGTTTGTATGCATCTAGGTATATGGTATGCGCGACTATTGCCCCAAAGAAGTTTTGATTCGCCACATTGTCGAGAGATTTTCCATCTGCAACACCGGTTCGTTCTGTTAATGAAAAGTCGAACCACATACCAGCCTCTCAAAGCCGTCTTCACGAACAATTTCTCCTACAAGTTTCTCCAAAGCGGCTGGCGACAGGCTGTACAAGCTAGTTGCTTCTTGCAAGGCATTCAACATAGGCTCGACGTCCTCGGATGCAGCGTTGGGGTTGTTAGTAGGCATTGACGAAGAAGGGAGCGAAGATGAACTGGTTCGTTGCGATGCGTCCGGGTTTTCCTGCCGTATAGTTGCTGGCTGATTGGTTGAAGCCACGAGCGGCGATGAAACAAGCGTAGGACGCCGGGGAGTCTCTTGCACGGGCACAACTGAAGCTGCACGAAACTGCGTAGACGGAATGGCAAAGTTTGGATTCGGTCTTTGGGTTGCCTCGCCTGGGTTGGCTCTACAGGGACAGACATTGCAAATGGCGTCAATGAATTGAGCAGCAGAAGCTGAAGAAGTAAATGTCATTTGGAACCTGCGATAGGTCTGATTTTGTGAGACAGCGAATACGACATATCTTGACACGTACTGGATGTGCAGCAAAGTCAAGTGGATGCAAATATCGGACGCCGATGACTGCATCGCGATAGACAGCCTTGAGCGGAAGTCCTTGTTTCTGAGTCCTCTCCATTGGAATTGCAGAAAAAGCCAGTAAATCCAAGTTTTCCTATAGATTTGTCGGTGAGCTGAGACAGAAGCAATGAAGGCCAGACAAGAATCATTTCGTTCTGTCCATCCGAGTTTATCGACCATTTTATGCGCAGCCTAACAGATTCAAGTTCGCCAGACGAGGACTTGGTTACATCGAGAACGAGTTTGATGACCGGGTTTGTAAAATGTTGCCATTCAGCGGTATGTGCATACGAGTACTTGTTCAGCAAAAAAGTTGTAGTCGTTGTGGTCGAGTGCGACATGACTTGGTTGTAGAAAATAAGAACTTGACAACAAACACAAACACTGTTGCTCTATACAATTAACAATGCCGAGGCCCGGCGGTGCCCCCTCAACGAAACGAAGGTATCTTATACCGCTCATATGGATTAGTATGCTGTATTGCGCCTTAGGTCTCTGAAACGAGCTATCATGAAATCCTACCCCTTCCGAATACCTAAGTACCAGCTCCCCATTCGTCTGAGACCGGTGCGTCTCCTCACAGCTCTTCTGGCATAATCTAAGCTTGCTCCCAGTGGTTTCTTCTCTTTACATGTGTTGTAATGCTCATACTGGCCTTTCTTGGTTTCACAAACTTTTCAAGAGCTTTACTTCTCAATGACAAACTACTGCACTTTCTCTGTTTCGCAATTGCAACTAGTGTATTCTACTTCATATTCGACGTGGAAGAGTCGGTTTCTCACCAGTAACCCCTCTATATCTCTCACACGTATTATAGAGACGCTCGCAGGATCTGGTTCTGGCGAAACGCTGGCTTGATCTTCACTTCATTCATCTGTTTATTCTGCGGTGCCATCTTCAGCGAGTTCGTTCAATCCATGCTTCCGGTACGTTCTATTTCACCATTACGGGCTTCAGACCAACTTCCACGGGCAGTACAAGGAATTTCAGACTGGCGATGTAGTGGTATGTCTTCCTTTGTGATACATTCTTTAATCATTCACGTCTTAGGCAAACCTCTTTGGTTCATCCGTCGGCCTGGTAGTCGCCTACTATCTAGAGCGATATTACCGACACAGAAGAGAGGTGTGAGAGCTGCCGCGGACGTCTGCGTTTACTAAATGTTTTTTCACCTTTGCAGATTGCGCGTCTGTATCGCCCTCTCGATGTGGATCCGTACTCTGACGACGAGGACGATCCTTTCGTTGGTACAGCACTTCTACCAACACACAGAACAAACCTTCCTCAAATTCCTAAACCTGCCAACACTAATAACTATAAAACACCGCGACGACTCGACGACGTCTGGGACGAACAGGAGGAGCTTTTTGGCATCGGAGATGATGAAGATGAGGACCATGACTCGTCAACAGCTCTGAGGCCTGGACCGCCGCCACTTCAGACACCTGTCCCAAAAATTTTGGTTACCAACTCTGGGTGATGAATGGATGTGCGAGATTGTAATATCAATTGCTTTGGATTTCGGGGAGACGGACACATTTTGTAGCCAACTAGTATCTACCTATACAACATTCCTCAGTCATACGACTTCTCGGTTTCGAAGTTAGTTGAAAAGATTGCAACTCTCTGCAGGTATTCGGTGCAATGGTTTCGATTGCGGAACATCATGATGTTTAGCTCCTGGGATTGAAGTTAATGTTGCACTCTGGTTCCTCGGCATCCCAGATGACATTGATTCCCTCAATGGCTTTTTTCAGCTGATGTTGCTCGAGTCGATAGTTGCATGAATTTTGCAGGACATAACAAGAAGCTGTAAAACCTCACAAGTCTAGTCGGAGAACAGAAAACTTGAGTCTACTACCCATCTGGCATCATCAGCGGAATCTTAAAACGACACCGACGACACTTCCTACGTGTGGAGTGCGACTCATTAGGATAAAAGACAAACCGAGCATGAACACTTGAAAAATTCCCATTCCTGAATTCTTTCCTGCGCTCAAAAAGCAAAGAACATTCCGTCATCACGTGCACAGCCCTTGAAACAAGATGTCGCATTACGACGTTCTGAAAAAAAACATCTACGGTCCCTACCCAGATGAACGGATCCTCAAAGCTTCATTTCCGAGTCAGAGAAGGGTTTTCCACAAAATGGCATCTGTACGCATCGAAGAAGACAAGAGACTCACAGGTCTCGACCACATAGAATTCATCGCCTCTCCACATCCCAGAAAAGTCGGCAACATCCGTTTTTTTAGGAATTATTATAGTTGATAGACTGGACCAGCTGTCCGAGACCGGACAAAAGTGGCTTTTGGAGGATGTCATAACGGCGGATGCCAAGATTCGAGGACGTCTAACAGGTGTAGGAGTTCGAAACGTTAAACTGACTCTGCAACGGCTTTATGAACAGCATGATTTTCGACTTCGAGTATGGGTTAAGGGCGATAAGAATGTGGCGGCGACATTCATGTCGTGTAGGTCGTCTTTTCCATCTCGTATTTTTTTTGTTCACGTCTCATAGCGGACAAATTTCCAAACAGTTTAATCCTACGCTCGACTCAGTGAGTCTCAAGTCCTTTTATATGTTCAACACTGACTCGAGTAGTGGGATCCATTATGAAGTTGAATCTATGCAGGTACAAACGTACCAGATGAGCCAGAACTATTTCGAACGTTGGCGAATGCACCGTCTCATACGAGAGATTGTTTCGTCCGATCCTGATATCTCCGTCGAGGATAGAAGGATCACCTGGCTCGTCACGAAAGTCATCGAACATCACCAAACCAATTCCCTTAAGTTTTGTGCCATACCCCATCCGAAGGAGAAGAAACAGGGCAAAGTAGACCGACATGGCCAAATCATCTCGCCTCCAGCTGCGAGAGCATTGAGACATATTCCCCGAGCTGAGATTGCTCATATTTTCGCCACTCACGGGGAATGGTTCTTGGCGCAGAGTCTCCTCGAAACCGGGGAGCCACTCGTTAACCTCGAAGAGTGGCACAAATTTTGTATTGCAGTGCGACGCGAACCTAAAAAATGGGGCTTCGCACGGATGGACGGCAAAGAGCTTACTTTGGATAGGTTTGGAGGGGATAGATGGGAGCAAAAGCTGGATACGGTGGCAAAGAGATCATCTACTAAAGTAGGTTTCCAGTTCTGATAGACAGCGATGTTGACAATTACAAGACATTCGTTGCGCCAAGCTTGTCGTCGAAGAAGGCAGTTTATGATGCTGACTTTTCGCCAGAATCCACGCCTCCGCCTTCAGGTTCAGAATACGAGAGCGATTCGGATGCGGACAATGCTATTAATTTGGTCCCGAGATACTGTTTCGCACGTCCAAAACTTGCACCTGGAAGCTTTATCTGGCATTGTCCCGACAAGCAATGCAATTATACGATTGATTTCCTACGTCCCAAAGCCAATACTACTCGGGGATTGCCGAAGGAGGTGGCACTTGCGTTTGAAAGTCTGCAGGAAGACCAAAGTTGGACAAAGTCTCACCCTGTGGTGCAAGAGGTTTTTTACCAGATGGTATCACAGCATTATGACTTTCAGCATTTACGACCTCTTGGTATCCTGCTTCATCGAAAGGATGGAAATGGAAAGGTATGTTGAGTGCACATTCGATCTACAGGTCAATGATGGCTCCAGGTTATTCTCGAAAGAACGTTACGTCGGAGAAACGATACACAAGCGGTGAAAATGGAAGAGACAGATTCCACACCACTCCTTCAGATTCGACCCGCTGCTAGAAGGCATCGTCGTAGAGGATGATTCTGGGTACAATTTAGGAAGAATACATAATGTGGCAACTGCTTACCTGGAAAGTGTTATCACGCACAGGGGATGAAGAAATCTCCATCCCCTCCAAAACAAATACAAAATTTTATATTAGACAGAACAGAAAAAGTTTAGATGGGTTTGATCTTGAAATGCAAGGAAATGAGGGAAAAGATGAGACACTGTGGACGGGTCAGAGATTGGGATTGCGAGAAGGAAAACATTACTTTTAGATCCTGCACGAGGTAGTAGAACACGCGCAATCCTTCTGGGTCTTCAGAGTCCTGGATGTCGACGAGAGATCCAATTTTTGCAGTCTGGAAAGCGTGAGCCAGGCAGTGAAAACCGAACCAACTGACCTCGAAAGCAATATGATCACTGCCAATTCTTATCTCGAGCTCCTGTTTACCGACAATGTTTTTCTTGGGCCAATTCGCGTCGTCTTCCCTGCGGGAAGTAAGTAATTGAGGGAGGTAGTGCAGCATACTTGCTTTGTGATTTCGCTACTTTCAACAATTCTCTTGAGCTCTTTGATGACGAGGGGGCCGACCCACACTGAAGGACATGAGCAGTGAGCAGTGAGCAGTGAAATGGAAGGCACTGACTCTCTTTTCTGATAAGACTGTCGTTCCTGTAGTTGGAATTGTTTGCATATCTGAGTCTGCCGTGCGAGTACTCGAACTCTAGGAATTCGTGGCCGTGCTTTCCTGAATGGCCCGTGCTGTTGGCTATCAATTGTGCTGCAGAGTTCCAGAGTTGAAGCATTTACTAGTACCGCAGATAGAATGGGTCGTTGTCTGCCATGAGTCTTGCGTGGGAACAAACAAACATTGCCATGTCCAATGAAGGCGGTCAGAAACGCAAACGGTAAGTTTCGATCCAATGTTCTTATAATCTTACAACCGTCAGGTCGCCATCGCCTGAGGTGCCGTCGACGAGGAAACGCTCGCAGTCCCCGCAGAACGATGCAAAGGCTGAGTTTGCCAAATTACTTGGGTCTCGTTCTGGCGGAGTGTACATGCCCCCAGCTCGTCTCAGGGCTCTGCAACAGACCGCATCGACTGACAAGTCGAGTCCTGAGTATCAGCGAATCTCCTGGGATGCATTGCGCAAGTCAATCACTGGTATCGTCAACAGAGTCAACATCACAAATATAAAGCAGGTCGTCCCAGAACTCTTCGCAGAAAATCTTATCCGGGGTCGCGGTCTCTTTGCTCGCAGTGTCATGAAGGCCCAGTCTGCTAGTTTGCCTTTCACACCCGTTTTCGCTGCCTTGGTCGCAATTATCAATACCAAACTTCCTCAGGTCGGTGAATTGCTGCTGACTCGTCTTATCAGTCAGTTCAGGCGTGCATTCAAACGGAACGACAAGGTAGTCTGCAACAGCACAACCGCATTCATAGCACACCTTGTCAACCAGTCCGTCGCACACGAAATCATCGCCCTCCAGATCCTCGTTCTTCTTCTTGAACGTCCCACAGACGATTCCATAGAAATTGCAGTAGGCTTTATGCGTGAAGTCGGTGCATTTCTGGCTGAAAACTCTCCAAAAGCAAACGCTACCGTCTTTGAGCGTTTCCGTGCCGTACTCAACGAGGGCTCTATCAGTCACAGAGTCCAATACATGATTGAGGTCCTCATGCAGGTCCGCAAGGATAAGTACAAGGACAATCCCATTTTACAGGAGGGACTAGACCTTGTTGAGGAGGATGAGCAAATTACCCATCAGATTCAGTTGGAAGAGGAACTGCAAGTTCAAGAGGGCCTCAACATCTTCAAATTCGATCCCAACTACCTCGAGAATGAGGAAAAATACAAGTCGATCAAGGCTGAGATTCTTGGTGAAGACTCGGACGACGAATCTGGCTCAGAGGAGGAATCGAGCGAGTCTGATGATGATGACGAAGCGGGTGTGGCTGCCACTAAAGAAGGTATTGAGGACCGGACAGAGACCAACCTCGTGAATCTCCGCCGTACTATCTACCTCACAATTATGAACGCTCTCAACTACGAGGAAGCTGTGCACAAGCTACTCAAAGTCCAGCTTCAGGAAGGACAAGAGGTATTTATTCTCTCTTTGTCCCTTTCTGTGACTAAATCCATCCAGATCGAACTCGTAAACATGGTCATTGAATGTTGCTCTCAAGAACGCTCCTATTCGACGTTCTACGGCCTCATTGGCGAGCGTTTCTCGAAGCTCAACCGTGTCTGGACAGAATGCTTTGAATCCGCCTTTAGCACCTACTACGCTACTGTCCACCGATACGAAACTAACCGACTTCGAAATATTGCGCGTTTCTTCGGGCACCTCATTTCCTCCGACTCGATAAACTGGACAGTCATGGAATGTATCAAAATGAACGAGGACGATACTACCAGTAGTTCTCGTATCTTCATCAAAATCATGATGCAAGAGCTGATGGAGAGCATGGGTCTCAAAACCTTGGCAGAGAGGTTGAAAGATCCTGAAATCAAGTATGCCTGTCAGGGAATGTTCCCCACTGATGTTCCGAAAAACACTCGTTTTGCTATCAACTACTTTACGAGTATTGGCTTGGGTGCTGTCACGGAAGATATGCGAGAGTGGTTAAAGGTTTGTGTTTGCATTCGTTCATGACTTGTTTGATGACGGGTCTTAGAATGCCCCGAGGTTGATAATGGAACAAAAGCGCGCACTCGAAGCCGCATCGTCATCAGACTCGGACTCGTCAGACTCGGATTCTGATAGTACAAGTTCATCGTCCGACCCGGAACCGTCTGAGGATGCAAGAGCCGAGTACCGTCGCCGACGCTCTTCTACACCACCCAGACGACGTCGTAGTCCTTCAAGATCAGTAGCCTCGAGCAGACGCAGTATATCTCCTCGATCTCGCTCACGGTCTCCGCCGGATGGAAGAAGCCGGAGAAGGAGGAGCGACTCTCCGGTTCGGAATGGACACGGCCGACGAGAGGATTATTCGCCAAGAAGGAGGAGTGTCGAGAAAGGCAGGTCTTCTCCGCGTTATAGGCAGTCGCCATCTCCTCGTACGGACCGCGATCGGCGTAGGTATAATGTCCGTAATTAGCAAAATGATCTCATGTGACTCGTCGCGACGATTTTGAACGGGGTCATCTGCACGTACTTCACTTCAAATAACTCAGCAAGAGTCCCATAAGAACTTGAAAATCCCAGACATGGAAAACATTACACAGTCATCATGCAGTTGCCCAAACTTATCCTTCTCGGAATCGCCACCTTGACCACTGCAAAGAACAACGGTCTGCGCGTAAACACACAGCAGGGACCCGTTCAAGGCACTCTGGTCGACGATACAGTACGTCAGTTCCTCGGTGTTCCCTTTGCGAGTGCAAAACGATGGGCCCCACCTAATCTACCTTCCATCCGACAATCGACTCTCAACGCGACGGTCTTTGGCGATTCTTGTTTCCAGAATCTAAACCCATCAAATGTCGAGTTTTCAAGGCTATCTGGACTGGCTGACTCGGATATCTTTGTTCCCCAATCGGAAGATTGTCTGACTGCCAATATATGGTCGCCTAGTCTTGAACGCAAACAAGGAACCGCCGTACTGGTGTGGATATATGGGGGTGCGTTTGATGCTGGAACGGTGAGGACCTGCCGCTGTAATCTGTTCACTCATGATTGTGCGTAGAGCAGAACGTCCACTTATAACGGAGCTAAAAGTATGCTCGACTCAATTCATCTTTGCCATCAATCAGACCTCTTCCCTAGTGGTCCAGAATAACGACGATATTACAATCGTCACGTTCAACTACCGCCTTAACATCTTTGGTCAACCTAATGCACCTCAGCTCAACATTCCGAGTAAAGCTCAAAACTTTGGTCTTCTTGACATCGATGCTGCTATTCAATGGGTACATTCAAATATCGCCAACTTTGGCGGGGACCCCAACCGCATATCCATTTTTGGTCAAAGTGCTGGAGCTATTGCTGTTGATGCGTACACCTTTGCTCATCCCAATGATACCATCGTTAAGGGTGTCATCGAGCATTCCGGAAGGTACCTTTACTCTCCAAATGCAAGCTTGGCCTAAACAGAAGCATAGTATATCTGGAGGACAGGGATTGAACGCAGTGCCAATTAAAACAACAACATGGGCTGTAGTTGCAGCCGCTGTCGGTTGTGGTGCTGGTAAACCACTCTTATACCATACCTGTTTGCTCAAAATCACTAGTAAACAATGCCGCCCAGTTTGCCTGCATGCAAGCGGTCTCAGGTCGGACTCTAGAGAACGCCATAAATACAACTGGGGCTGCTTTTTCTCTTGTCACCGACAGTTGAGAATCCGAGTCTCTGTTTACTGGCACCTGACGCATGGATAGATATAACGATATTCGCCGATACTCCAGTGCGGGCAGAGGAGGGCAGATTTCTACGTGTACCTACAATCATTGGCTCAAACGCAAATGAGATGGATATCTTTGTCATTGCTGCGGAGACTCTGGCAACAGGGTTCGCACTGCCTGTTCTCACGGAAATGTTGTCCGATGCTGAGACCCTCGTATGTATCATTCATGGCTATAATTACACTCATAGGATGACCCACAGAGTGAGTTTACTTGTCCCACCCGTACTGCTGCCGCATTCCGACTCGCTGCCGGTGTCCCTACGTTTCGCTATCAATACCAAGGTTGGTAGTCTCCAACTCTGCGTGCGCAAACTAAATCTGTTCTCAAACCAAGCTATCTTTCGGAACATTTCTCCAAGACCGGATCTTCGTGCTTGGCACGCTTCAGAGCTACCTCTTGTGTTCGGCAACTTCAACATGACTACCAGTCCATTTCCAGCAACACCTACGGAAGCTGCCCTGTCCAAGTTTCTCCAGTCCGCGTGGGTTGCGTTTGCACGTAACCCTGCTAGTGGATTGATCAATTTTGGATGGCCAGAATACGACCCAGACACAGCCAGTCTTGCACAGCTGGGCAACTTTTTTAATCAGTCCGGAGCCGTTTTCACGTCTCCTTCGCTGATCGATGCTCTGTGCGGAAATACAACGACGTTTGTGAATATTGTTTCCCAGCTTTCGGCTTTGTGAATCATGTAACGCTGTGTTGTGAAGCAAGAAAGTTATCATTCTGAACCTTCGTGTTGTCTCAAACTTTGCAATGAGAACGTGTATGGGCTTAAAACAATTTGATTTGTCTCTGAAGACGAGCTTCCAAATTATATCTCCATCCTACTTCAGTTATGATACCGTATGAATCATTTGGCTTCAATACTCGATTTCGCAGTTGAGGATGCATCGATAAATGAGCCTACTTTCCACTGTGCCAGTACTCTATGGTACAAGGTTTCAATAATTCTTTACGGCATAATTTTGCCAATAGAAGCTTGTTGGGGTATCTGTCCATGAGGCCAACACCGTCACAAAAGCAACAATGCCTATAATGTAGGTAATGATGATAGCTAGGAAGAATCAGACAAGTTTCATTACCGAGGAGTCGAGATTCACCGGCTTTTCTGCGACTAAATCGTGACAATTCGTCGGATAGTTGAGGTAGACCCATAATGTTACAGAATATGTGAGCGGTTATTGGAGGATATAATGAACCGGTTCGAAGGAAGAGATAGGAGCAATGAAAGCCGAATACCGTTGTATAGCTCAGCTGGAAAACTGAGGATCGTTCAGTCTCATTTAATCAAGCGGAGCATGCATGCGTACGACTCGTGATAGTAGCACGCTTGGCAGCCGAAGATGTTCTTCCGTATCGGTTGTACGTGTCCCAACCGTGATGCAGATGGGCTAAACATTTCAGTCATTAACAAGGGCAGTGCGACGAGAGTACCTAGCCCAAAGGATAAGGGGCCCAAGAATATCATCTTGGTCCTCGAAGCACCCGACAGATGGTACACTGAGAGCACACAGGCTCTAAAGACGATTTCTTCTGTTACGGGAGCCTAAGACGATGAGTACAATGAGCATTGCTACTAGACACTTACAATGAGGTGATTGCGCAGACCTTGCCACGATACGAATATTGGCAAAAGTGTGTACCTAAAATTCCATTGTGACTGCAAGGGGAGCCTTCGGGACAAATAATGCCCGTACAGCGGGCCAAGGAATAGAATAGGTGTGACAAGATGAGAATAGAGATTGAGAGATGGAATAACACCCAATCGTACAAAGGTGGCACGAAGTGCGACTTGAAAGTTCTAAAGACTGCAATTCAACATGATCTATAAATATTAGCGCCAACGTACATATGAATTGAAGCCTATCAGATGCCACAGGAGAACAAGTAATAGCGAACAGCAAAGAACGGTTGCAATCGCCACTGCAGTCAATCTTGCACGTATAACAGCAGGATCGTCTCGCCAGCGTTCCGACTCCTCTTTGAGTCTAGCCTCTCCCTTCGGGTTTGGTGTAGGATTGCGGGAGAAAGACAGTCTTGCATTTTTGGAGATGTAAAGCGAGCCAACGTAGCAGGAAGCAAATACAAAGGCAGCAAGGTGAGCAGAGGTGGTTGAAATCGGTGGCTGAGGGAACACGAGAGGCATGAGGAAAACGTCGCGTCGACCACGTGATTCAGAGCTGCTTGTCATCCGTTTTTTCAGTCAGTGCTGCAAGTCGTTCAGTCTGCAGCATTGACCGGAGTCTAACAGATGAAATGGGTCCCACGCAGGCTCTTCGCATTGAAACGTTTTTCCTCTTCATTGGTCGCCAACAGAGACGTCCTTGCAGCGGCACTTGAAGCCAATTTAGACAAGCCAGTCTTTGCTTCAAAGAACCCTATCAAAGTGTACAATCGTATCAAAATTGCAACCGGACGTCGCGAGGAGCATGTTGTCAGAAACATCCTTGCTGTCCACAGTGCTACCTCACCGTCTCGTCTCCTGGTTCATGTCGCGTTACATGCATGTATTCGCAGCAACGAACGCGCGCTGGCCACGGAAATATTTTCCGCCGTGTACTTTCGAGTCCGGAGCAAAACTTTCGAGGCAATCCTACATCTGTTCCTGAGATCCCGCGCCCAGGAGCCTCTTTGGACACGTCCTCAGCTAACTGAGGCGAACCACGTAGACGATCCAGTTGACTCGAGCATCGTCGCCTGGCATCCGCTTCGGGACGGACTGGAATTGTTTCTTTTAGCAAAAGAAAGACGTCAGAGACGCACACAGGCCTCGTACGAAGCCTTAGTACAAGCTTTGCTTAATAGGAAGGAGTACGAAACAGCAGCTCGACTATTCGCCCTAGTCGCGCATGATCACCACATCATACGTACTCGTCATCTGCGCGAGGATTCTGCTGATCTGGACTATCTAGCAGCGGAGAATCTTGAACCCAGTCGCATTATATTATCAAAAATATGTACTGGAGTCAAGAAGCAACTCCATATCCTGCGTAATGCAAGCAGTCGTAAAGGTGTCGTTGATGCGTGCACCCGGGCTGTGGGTTGCCTGTCGAGTCTTCTTCATAATCGTCAACTCCCTTTCCAGGACATCAGCAAACTTTTGGAACTCATGTTCGCCTTTACGACCCATGATCATCAATGCGCTCTATGGATACCAAGCACGACGGGTCTAAAGCTAGAGCAGGCTCAGAACTACGTACGCTCGGTAAT
>QLOY01009613.1:0-14619 GCA_003313965.1 Megacollybia marginata
AGTAAAGGCTGGTACATTATAATCATGCTGATGCGCCGATCCAGTCAAGTCCAATGCCGTTTTTAACAGTCGCTACTTCAAATCGAAATCAAAGAGTCACTTGAGCAATAGTCACAGGCAGCATTTGATGAATCGGATTGCGATCGAGGTTCAATCAATGGTGATATTGCCAGAGTATGATCGATATCTATCGTGGTGCGTGAAGTGTAAATCACAAACACAAACACTTATCAGCTTGAAGGTGGAACGAACGAGTTAATAAATGAGGCTCCTCTACAACGTTAAGTTACACCAGCCATCATAATTGGAGCGGCTAACCAGAGAGACTTTCAGTTGTCGTTCAAGGTATATGTTAAGGCAAGCCTGTTTCGATTCGTGGATATAAGCCAGACGAGGATATCAATATAAGAGTGGGATTCGAAGCAGTGGATACGACCAAGAGAGCCATGCTACGAGTATCTTGGACTTGAGTGCTGCTGTAGCACCGAATCTCGAGTAGAGAGAAGCAGGGCAAGACATCCGTGCAAGTGAGGCTCCTCTAAAAGGTTAATCGCCGTTACACCAACCATCATAATTGGAGCGGCTGACCGAGAGACTTTCAATTGTCGTTCAAGTTCCATGTTCTAATTTCAAGTTAAGCAAGGCAAGCCTATTTCGATTCGTTGATATAAGCCAGACGAGGATATCGATATAAGAGTGGGATTCGAAGCAGTGGATACGACCAAGAGACATGCTACGAGTACCTTGGACTTGAGTGCTGCTGTAGCGCCGAGTCTCGAGTAGGGAGGACAGCCGTATTCTTCTTGGTGAGATTAAGGCTCAACTTGTATTGGCTGGAGCTGAAAACAACTTGAATGATGAATCCGTTGGGCTAGACGCTCAACTCTGATTTGGGACGGTCTTATTTCTCAGTGAATCCAACTCATCATAGTCAGAAGCAATGTCGAGACCAATGCGGCGCAATCGAGTTCAGGAGAGGATGAATCCGAGACCACGACGGTGGTTGTTCATCCTAACATCGCGACGATTGATCTGTAGAGTGAGCTGTCTCAGTGAACATGAGTGGCAAAGTCCCCGATCCTTAATTAGAACCCTTCTCAACACATCTGCTGTCGATCGAACAAATTTTATCGACAAATACCTGGCTCGTTGATTCTATCCGCATTAAGAAATTCCCCTTTGTACCAATTGTTGGATGGCCCAGATACCATAGTCAAGCCGAATCTTATTGTTTGTAGCGCCGCTTGGATGGGCTTGTTAGTTCACGTGGTTTGCTACATAAAACCTCCAAGCGATGTACTGGGCCCTTGTTTCAGCCCCCTACTCGAGCTGAGAGTGTGAGCTTTTGGGGCACCCGTTCTTTTGCTACTTGCATCTCATCTATCTACTGTACGACCATCTTCACGGAAATGTCCGTGTCAACTATGGACACCAGTAGCACTCGGTGTGTTGGATTGATTTGGAGTGGCAAAGCTAATTCTTTTGTAGGGAGAATACCCCGACTCAGACTCTGTCGAGCAGCGATGGGCTTCAAACTCCCGTTCCACCTGATGTTTGCAGACGAGCCATGAGTCTGCGTAACATACTGAATCCTGAGAAACCGCCGATTTCCCTCGCACCCAGTACTTTAGCCTTTTCAACAACTACGAACCAAAATCCGTCCTCGGATGCAGATAAGTCTGAGAACGCATCCACGAATCAAACTGTCGTTGACGAAAATGCGACTACCGCCATGTCGATCTCATCTTCTTCTGGAACCCTCTCTCCCGCCATGGAGATTGCTGCACTGTCTGAAGAAGACATAAAGGCAGAGACCAAGGACCTCATCGCTCGACACCCTCCAAAGAATGCTGTCCGCTCGGAGAAGGAGCTACATGACCGAGTTCGTGGGTTCATTCTTGATCCTTGGATCCAGAGAGGCTCGATCGAAACCAACCTCGTCACTTGCTACGGCTGTGGAAACAGCTACGTTTTGGATAAACGGAGAGACTACTATTCAAACCTATGGACTAAGCATCGTGACGGCTGCACCGGCTGTAAGGCCCTCGATGCCCAAGGTTATGCATCGGGTTTGCCGGTTCGATGGCACATTCGGATTCCGAGAGCAAGACGAGCGGAGATAGCGTTGAAAAAGATCAACAACGCCGTTCAGGCCACCATCCAAAGGAAGGCCTTTGATCGCAAGATTCCGAAATATGGTCAAAAGGTTGGACAGGATGTTCCCAACAGATCGGTCACGCTAACCTTTCCAAAGCAGGAAAAAGCCGATCATATGGACGTCGATGAAACTCGCCACAGCGACAGGGTAGATGCGGCCATTATCGACGACAGCATGAACAGCCGCAATTCAAATTCGATCCCAATCCTCGACAATTCCTCTGCCACTTTCGACAATCTCCCCGTCACTATCGACAGGCCTCTAAGGTTCCGCAGAAAGGATCCCCCTCCATTTCCTTCAGTCGAAAGCTCCGTCCCAACAAAATGGCTCAGAAAGTCAGCTTCGAAGCCACACCAACTCCAATGAATGAATGAATTTTATGAAACGCATTGCTTTTTTGATACTTTGATTTCGCTACAAGTTTTGTATTTTGATCATGTATATAGGATTATCTGGATATATATTCTGTTACATTCCTTGAGTCAGCATTCGAGTCCTTCCAACGTTGATTACTGATACGCGTTGTGTTATTCATAGACTCGTAAATTGTGAACAAAAACCTATCAGATTGAAGGTGGATAGGATCCACTGGTAATGAATCGAGTGAGAAGCAGTCTGTTCTAGGATATAACCGCTACGCCAGCCATCTCACAGCTGGGATTGTCATCCAGCGAAGCAAGGCAAGCATGTCCTCAATCCCATTGATTCGCTTTTATAATAGTTCTAATCATTAATTGCGTTCTATCTTATGTGCTGATGCAGACCTGGTAAGATAGAGTAGTCGCACTTTCTTCTCAGTACAAGTGGTATGATGTGCGAATACTTATGTAGTTGTGGCTTAATGGTTACATGCCTAATGTCTCTGATCCCGAAGATCTCATTTTGTCGATGGATCGCACGTTCAACCATCGGTATTGCACCAATACCGTTTGAAATCTTTTTGTTGTGTGAATCCTGGAATAATCAATCTATTCGTTAGAAAACACAACCACACTGAGCGTATCGATATCCGTTTAGATATCCGGGTCAGTCCGGGACAATTGGACTCTGAAGTAGTCAAGAGCCGAGAACACGAACCACAGAGACGGACGATAGTATACTACATACTAGTGAAAGAAAAACCCAGACATTTGGACAAGACGTAGTATCGACAATCTACCAACATTAAGACGCGCGTCTACATCACGGAAGAACAGCCTTGGATCATCAATGGATGTGAGATAACGTCGCCTGCTCACAGGAATGACTTTGATTTGACTAAATAGGGCTGTGGTGAGCATTAGGTTAATACTGTGAATGTTGGTAACTGCGTGGTAAGTTCCGCGTTGACGAGAGTGATACAACATTTAGATTTGATAGGTTATTTCGTACCTCTTTTTGAATATCTGCACCGAGCTGAGTCGAAATCAATCTTTCCGCATGCGGACTCACAAATGGGATGTCTCCTTTCGATACTCTCTTCATGCAGTTGCAGTGCATTACTCGGATCGTCCGAGTCGCTTGAGGCTACATCAATCAGTAAGCTGCTCACAAACAACGTCTGCCTTGAGGGGGAGTACGCCAGATCGGCAGAAAGAGAATCCAATAGCTTCTCCTCCTCCTCCAACGCTACAAGAAACGAAGGCAAGAAAAGATCCAAGGTTCGTTACCCTTAGAGGTATACATACATTGGGAACATCATCACCGAAAGGAGGGAAGCTGGTGAGCTTATTCTCCCTACCAATAATCGACACTGGTGCCGACAACAAAGACAAGGCACGCCCTGACGTGAACTAGTGACAGTATCAACACCTACTCGGTATTATAAGTACAGCGTCGAGGAATCGACACGATGACGTGTTTTGGTTGACGAGAAGAGTTATTTACGCGGAGATATGATGCACAGAACTGGAATGCGCGTACCCTCTTGTCAGGCGCGTCCTATCCATCAAGACGATTGTGACTCTCACTTTATGAGGGTATAAAACTTGTAACGCTCTTAAACAAGTCGGCCGACAACAGCTGGTTAGAACCTTAGCTTCGTTCTATCAAACATGCAACTGGAGGACCTTCGGAGTTTCCTTCCGGAGTTGCTCCGTACATGTTTCGCATACATCAATATCACGAGCCGGTCCTCATCATGCCGATTCTGCATATAAATGCCCCCACGGATAGACCGGTTTCCTCAGCTGGTCTCACTAGGACCCCTGATAATCGCCCGAAGGTCGTTTGACCACCAAGGGGGTCTTGTCCGGACCGAAATTGACCAAATTTTCGAAAATGTGTCCGGATTTCAAACGAGCAGGTCCAATTTTGGGGGTCATGTCCGGACTTTGCAAACGAGGTTCAAAAAAGCCAGAAATCGCTCCAAATTTATGTGTAGTGGGTCCTGGTGCTCTGGTAGGCACAGCTGAGCTAGCAGAATCAGCCAGAAGTCGAGAATACTGAATAAAATAACATTATAGCAGTACTACTCATCCGTCCCTTCCAAATCCTTTAAGTTTCCTGATTTACGTTTGGTGAACTCCTTAATCGCGTTTGTCATCTGCACAAGATTCTCATGCTCTGTCCAACCTTTAAACACAGCGCAATCAGCCTGACTAATGGTGAAACTGCCAGAGTTTGCCAGAATCGGAGCAGTGCTGAGCATGGTTAGAAAGCAGAATGAGGGTATAAAGGCAAATTCATCCGTCTGGAGCAAAGCCATGCGATCTGTTTTTGATTGAAATTCAAGCTCATCCGAGCCAGTACCAGTGACTGGCTCAAAAACCTGTACCACAAGATATGATATAGCACCGATGTTTGATTTCTCAGTGACGGATGAATATTTGCCACCCTTTCCAGCTGATTTTGAGTATAGGGCCTTCACTATAATCATTGATGTCAAGCGGAGTCACCAAAAGTAGACGACAACCAACCATGTCCAATTTTAATACTACCCGGACTTTTTTTATCAGGGCCTTCAATAAAAATAATGCCGTAGGTTCCTAGAACAAGTGGTCTAAGTTTTGAGACCCTACCCTGTACCAGAAGGCTGCGACTGGGAAGCCTGTATTTCTCTCTAGAAAAAATTGTATCTCGCTTCTTCGATACCTTCATCATCAAGCATCAGCAACGGTTTGGAGTCCATAGCAAACTTGAAGCTAAAGACTTACTGATAATGCAACAGTGTTGGCGACTGCTGCTGCATTGGCTGCGTTCCCACTAGTGTTCCCAATCCACCGTGCATTGCGTCCATCTCCTGCAGTTCCACCTCCAGAACCATCCTCTTTAAGAATATCTTGAAGTTTACGGGCTATTTGGTGTCGCATGGATGTCACTGGGTTAGCGTGAGAGGCTGATTTGCGGGTACGGACTCCTGCAGCAGCCTGACGTGTCTGATGAGAACGACGAAGTTCTATAAGTATGGTAAAGTCCAAATTTGGCGCTAAAAAACGACCTAGCCCAAACGGTTTGCTAGGTAGTTCAACAACTTTCATAGTGTTGAGCTCTCGGTTCTGGTCCAGGGAACCTGGATGTATAGTCGTCACTTGGTGATAGAATGAAGTAAGCAGTTCCTTTTCATCGTCCCACCCTTCTTCGTCAGCGATGTTAGCAACAATGTTGTTTCTTGCAATGATATGAGAAGGAATGTATGGGTAGTTGAGTTAGTCCACTTACAAGTCACTCATCTCCTCAATTGTAAGAGACAATGCGGCACATGTCAATCCAAGAATCTGCTGATCTTGCCGAGCTGTCCGAGAAGAAGGCGGGTCTTGCTCTCTATCTAGGATTTCTTGTATTTGGGCAGTGACAGAGATCATATCATCATCACTGTCAATCTCATCAAGCCTGAGTGAGTCCGAGTCTGAGCTGTCTGGGAGAATCCAGCTATCAACATTGGAAAGGGTGGTTAAACGCTGTAGCCGCTGTAGAAGAGCGGGTTGAATGCCTAGAAGAGATACTAAACTATCTGCTTCTTGTGCAGCCGACTCAGCGAGTTTCGTTATTTGTGCATCATCAGGAAACGTGGCAAGTGCGAGGAGATCTATATCACGAGTATCGAAGTATGTGTGATTATATCCGCTAGCTGTGGCCTTAGGATCAGACAACTTGGAATTGAGAACGGCCCAGCGAAGATTAACACGAAGCTTTGGAACCATGTAGAGAAAATCGAGGAGATTGAAGTCCTCAATAATCTTTCGAGCCTCACCAAAGACGTGTTCACACCCTTCTGTGGAATGAAGCCAAGGAAGCAAGGGAGCTATTCCATCAAGGTGGTCTCGGTACAGGTGCATCAGAGCGATGTAACCTTCAATGATTATACGGAATATGTCAATGGCCTCTCGAGAAAGGAAGTAGCGGCTTTTCTGATATGCGCCATGAAGGAGAAATATTTCCCACCGGTCAAGGAAGTAACGAGCACGTAGAACCATTTGGAGACGTTCGGAATGGGGAATTGAACGGTTCTGGTATGCGTCTATCAATTCGCCAAAGACGAATAGAAAGACAATTTCACCGATCTGTTCAGGATGATGGTCTGAGAAAAACTGAAGAACGTCTGCCGAAAAGAGACGACTAGCGGCGTTGTCATCTTGCCGGTCGAGCTTCTCAACATCTCGATGATATAGAGGACTACCTTCTTCGAATGCGACTTGGTGGATAGTTTGATACAGCATGACGTAGTTACCAAACACAAGGCACCGAGCACCAGAGAAGAGGTTGTTGCGACTGGTCTTCAATGCATGTTTTGAGTCTTGAAGAATGACAACTCGTTGCCCATGTATCACTATGATCGTGAACTTGGTATCTGGACTATGAGCACGAGGGTTTTGAATTGAGTACGCCTCCTTCTGATCGGCACTTTCAATGAGCAATCTTTGAACGGAACGCTCAACCTCTGTCCCATCGCAGCAGTAGGACACGACTTGGACTTTTCGGTCAATCAACCCATGAAGAACCTTCTCAAGATATGAGAAGAGAACTTGGGCATTCAGGTTGTCAGCGATGGGTATTGCTGCTACAATAATTGGAGCAATGTTCGGGACAGGTATAGTAAGGCACCAGAGACGCAGCTACCATGATATCAGATACCAGTAAACGACCAGGGGATACTTGCCTTGTCCGCTTTTTTTTGTTTTGCTTGTTGAAGTATCTCCTTCATGTTGTCGGGATCACTGACCCGCAACGGACCATCAGTTGATCCCACCAAGAAATGCGATGCTTCCTTTGCATCCCAGTACAATCGTAATTCACTAGAGAGTTTGGTATCGTCGCAGCTAAGAGCAACAGGTCCTGAGTATTTTATGGCCTCAAGATGTTCGGTGACTGATTCGAAGGATCTATCACAGATCTCCAATGAAAAACGAGGCTGTCGAGACTCCTTGAGACTGCCATGATGAGCATCATATACATGCAAGTATTATAAGGAGACACCAACCGAAAGTTCCGTTCAGTACGACCAGGTAGCTGCTGTCTCAAACTGCGATAGGCCACAGGACTTTGAATCTGAATGATATGGCAAAGCTCGTCCCAAGCGGGTGGGTATTTGAAGTTCTGCATACCCACACCACGCTCCTCTCGATCAAGTTTAGAAACTGTGGCTTCCAGTAGACCCGAAAAAACTGTGTCAGAATACCCCTGCTTTCCTTCAAGAACACCTTGAGCATATCGAACATGCGGACTCCTTTTTGCATCCTGGAACAAGTAAGAACAGAAACGGTTCAGACTCTAGCTTCTTACTGGAACCTCAATCAGGCGTTTCAAACCGCGAAATTTGGCGTATAACCTTCCGAGAGTGCGGCTTTGATGGACATAGGGAGTGAAGATCGTATTATCATCATCGGGAGTCGGTCGTCGCAGGGAGGATTTGAATACATTTGATTTGAGAACCTTGTTACATTCAAGACAGGGCTTGACAGATCCCGGTATCTTCCCAACCACGGTACGTTCACATTTCACAGCAAAGACACGCAGCTTGTCATGTTCATTACGCCAAGTTCGTTCGTGCATTTGCTGATCATAGACGTCCTTTTTTTGTTGCTTTGTTAGATCGTCGAATGGAAGGTTAAACAGTGTTTGCGAAAGTACATGGATCGAAGGAGCCCCTGCGCCGGTGACTGGTGAACGAGACAGATATTTCGGTATGCGTGAATCATCAGCTTCGGAAAGACCAGGGCATGGCCGGGTCCGGAGTGAATCTTGGCTTCTGTGGGTTCTTCCAGTGTCGTCGTTCTTGCCAGCACTGAAGAAACCAAGCAACGATGGTGTACGAGCCGCTTTACCCTTGCCTTTACAGGTTTTCAGGTGCTGGTTCCATCTGGTTTTGTCGTAAGGTTCCTTGACCAAAACCCAGTTTCCACACTCTGAATGTCTCGCCCGTCTGATGTCTTTCTGGTCAAATTCCACTCGACTGTCGGTCCCTCGTAAGAATGCCTTCCAGGCATCAAGTTTGGCAACATCAACCTGGAAAGTCCCAGCACGTTGTGCGTCTCGAATTTTGAGGGACGCTCGTGCTGACTTACTGGTACCTGTACGTGGAGCTTTATGTGTTTTATGGTATGTACCCGTTTCTGAACTAGAACCGGAATCTGATTCTGTCGCAGAAAGTTCGTGTTTTGCTGTTGCAACCGGTTTGCTAACAGGTACCTCGTTTGTAGCATCAACCTCCATTGCTGATGTCTCGCTGTCTGATTGAGATGAATACCTTTCAGAGTCCCAATCGGAAGCGGAAAGATCGATACTAGCACTACTTGGGCTACTCGAACACTCAGATTCAGATTCCAAAGCATTGCAATCCAGCGTAATAGCCGCAGTCTGCGAGATCGCCTCATTGAGCTCGTTGTCAATGAAAGGATTGAGTAGATTGGCCATATCTGGTCGCGTTGCTCTGGTAGGAATAACTTGAGATGGATTGTCGAGTCCAGTCGTGCTCTGTGTTGCGTAAGCCCATATTCCATTCCCTTCTTTTCTTACTTACTGTCACTATTGCTTCTTCAGCCCTACTCAAAGCCGCTGATGCCGCAAACTTAAGGAACCAAGATAGACGCTCTCTAGGACCATGGCTTGGTCGCATGATGGGACTATTGAAGATGTTTGCCTCGAGAGTGTTTGAGACGTAAATCCCGCAATTGTGTGTATCTTTTTGATGACCATGACATAGATCGTCCCCTTGGCAAACAAATGTCTCTTTGAATGAGTTATTGAGCCATCGCGTTATATTTTGCATCAATCTTTTAGGAGCATCATATATGTGTGACAACGAGTCGCCTGCAACAACGTGAGTTCGAATAACTGTCAGTATGGGTGATTAACTTACCATAGCCGAATACATGCTTATCGAAATTGATATATGCCGTGATCCAGTGGTTTTCGTTTATATTGACAGGGAAGTATAGCTTTTCAAGCCTATTTGAGGTGACCATTTGAATAATGCGGTCAAGATATTTCGGTTTCTCTATGTATCCTTTGGCGAGTTGTTGGAGGTTGTGAGCAAATACCAATGGTACGATGATAACCTTTCCCCCGAGCGTCTCGTCAGCGCTGACCCGGCTGTTTAGATCTTCTACCATCATGTTGATGTGGTCGTCATTGAGCCAATTTGTACCAAGGAAAGGTGCGAGGTCAGCAGTGGTCACATTATGTCGGAGATATGGTAAGGGGCCATTCCATGGCAAATGATCGAACATTGGAAACACCGTCGCCAGGGCTTTGTCCATCTCGTCATCATGAGGTTGGCTGCTTCTCAGATTCTTTTCCACCCAGTGCACTGCTCGCAACCATAACATTTGTTTGGTAAGAATGACACCTACACGCCGCCAGTAACTGACGGCCCAGAAAGGTAGGTATTCCTGGCCATCATTGTAACGCCAATCAATGATAGACCGAGCGCCGTCAAGCCATGCCTGTCCTAGCGAGTCTTCTAATGCTCGCAACATTTGAGGGGATGGAATAGAACGGTAAGCCAAAGTATCCCAACCAACAGTCGGAAAATTTGGGCTGTAGCAATCAGTTGCTTTAATGGGCCACAATTCTGCCGACTGTGTTGGAAGTTTGGTTCTAATGAAATTGTTGACAGTTAAATTGTCTTTTGGAATGTATGCTGCCTGGAAATCTCTTGGAATTTCCAGCAGCGCGGCTTTGGCGTCAGTTACACATTGGGGTAGTTCTGACACAATATATTGTTTGCCGACGCTGAGCCATTCGGTGGCTACAAATGGGCGATTTTTTTTGCATATCGGATTGATGTAGATTACGCTGTCTTCAGTTCAGGCTGGCAATTGTGAGGTTTCACAAATTTTAGATCACGCCGCACACAGACCAAAAATAGCCAACCTGCGCAGCTTAAAATAAAGTGCAGCAAAAGGAATCAAACTTCATAGCCACTGTAGCACAAGTTCCAATAGCAACGACCCCACAAGGCAACCCAACCGCTACACCACCAGAACCTTGTCCGTACTTTCCAAACGGGTTGATTTTGGCCACGAATTCCTGTCCGGAATAACCAAATGACAAATTTTGCTCCGAGGCCCAATCTTGTCCGAAACTCAAACGAGATTTTGGCAAATTTCGCGGATCTTGTCCGTTTTGCCAAACGACCTTTGAGCCTATTATCAGGGGTCCTGCTGCATCATGCCTTTCACCTGATAACAATGTTATTTGGTGAATACCCGACAGATCGGAAATTTACCAGTTAGTACTGCTGTCGACTGCTGGTCAGTGCTAATTCTAAACCAAGGGCTGAACTTCCATAGAAATTCACTTGTCACGATGACTCCTGCTCAGTACGGTACCATCAACCCTCTTGAAGACTCTCTTGGAGTCGTGATTAGAATAGCGTCTGGATCAACGCTCCATATGCACATCTCAGGATAGATCTTGATTGCGGGACTAGCTGAATTAGTTGTATATTCACAATGAGCGGCGAGAACAATTTATAAGAATGAATCGCCCCTAGGTTAGATCGGTGCAGGTAAAAGTAAGGAAACAAGAGCTCTAAGCTTCACAAAGAGCTGGAACCTGTCAGGCTCGTCTTTCACAACCCGTTTCACATCTTAGAGCTGTTCTGTGGAGTGGCATCTCGTTGTCTCCGAGTGTTGACAAAGACAACTAATAACACAACTGTGTTCTTCGAGCCCTCTGTCTCTACCTGGGCACAACGGAGAGCCAGAGGATTCCAAAGTCGGTGAGGATATGATGAAGGGATACGGATGTGGACTATGGTCTCGTGGAAAGGGGGGCATCCATGAGAATGGGCCCGGGAGTTTGTGTCGCTGTACTATCGGATCACAGGGAGCCATTCTACCATTGCTGAGAAACTCATCTTGCTCAAGGTTCCAGCGTTGAAGGCTGGTTCTGTCTCCATCAGTCCTCTGATTGAGCTTGCATGCATGCAGGGAACCACGCAGTATATCATTGCCACAATCCATTTCATGAGTATTGGTCGTTTCAGAAAACTATTCACCGCTTACCAGTCCCATAGTAATCCTCCAATACCTGTTGATACAACGCCTAAAGATTCGTGCGAGACGCCAGCTACCATGACCATCCATCTCAATTGAGTGTCGATTGTGTCGAAGGAACCCAGCATTCATCTGCACAGCAAGCAGTGCGTTACCGAGACTCCGTTATCAAACTACCCCAAGGACATGGCAATCCGGAAGACTTCATCGTATTTCTCTCAGAGACAAGCATCGCTTCTTATTCCGATGAAGATCCTTGTCTGCTGTCATGTTGTTGGCGACAACAAGGATCGTAATTTCTGTAGGGATGACAACATACTACTATGGATGGGGATCTGTTTGGAACGATCATGGATGATGGAATAGGTTGGCTTCTGGAGAGGGTGCTAACCTGTGCTAACCGCCAGGCAGTAGACCTACCATGGTAATCAAGAGGGAGCTTCATTGGAGGCGGCACTCAAACTTTGTGGCTTTGGTAAGAGCAACCGCGACGCCAACTGCTCTATGTTTCGCACATCTATCGGCGTTCACTCTGCGCTAACACAAGAAAGTGGGCAACCACAACTGCCGACTCTAGCCGAGGGAGGTACTGTATGTACATCACTAGGAGGGAAAGACATGAAAGGCCACTGTTGAACGTTGAGCGTGCACGAAGACATTCAAGTTTACGCGTGTTAGAACATTTGTCGAAATCGAAACCGAAGCGAGTAGTATTTCGAAGACTTGAGGGCCCAGGCAGAGTGACGGGCGTAACACAGAGAGTACCAGTATGTCGGGCATAACCAGTCTTGACAAGAAAGGATCGTTCTAAAAGCGAGCGCTCAATGCTCCCACCTTAGCCCGCAAGATCCGGTTGCAGTGGTGGAGAAGGACTGACGGGACGCGAAAGTCCGTGAATGCCTCATTGACGGTCAGAATAGAACGTACACTGGCAGATATTGTACTTGTGCACTGCTATGGTGTTGGTTACCCTGTCCAACCTGTCCAAATTCCGTTTCGAACAATGCTCCAAGGAAAGGCCGTCAGCTATTCACGGTGTAGATCCTGATCACAGCCAAGCCTAACGTATAACTCGAGAATCATTGGATGTTGCTAGCAGTCCGCAACAGAACGAGGACCTATTCAGCAAGTCCAAGAGGAGTAGGATACATACATATGCTTCCATGATTTCAAACTTGAAGCTGCGTCAGTCATCCGATTTTGCTTCCATTTCCGACAATGTCTCGGGAGAACTCGATCCCAACAGGAGGAAGGAATAAATCCATTTGGATTTTCACGACGCTGTAGCCAAACCTGCTTCCTGCCACGTAAAGCAACGATGGTCTGTCAAACTTTTGTATGAGCAAGTGACTCCGAGTGTGACTAGTCACTATAGCATGTCACGCATCATGCGTCAACCTTTGAATGTTAGACCACCAATGTCTTCAGTTTATCCGCTCGAATCTATTACGTGCACCAGCAGCTACTCAGAACTACCAGCATTAACAGAAGTGTATCTTATTCCTGATTTTGGTAAGTTTTGACATGTAGCCTGTTTCACCCTCGCATTTTGTTTCCAAGAAAACCAGCCTGGCATTTTTTTGGGGCCTTGAAAAGCACACATTTGACATTGAAATGCCGCTCAACAAACACAAAGGTACGCCAAACATATCTGAGTAGTCTTTGCTCGACTTCAAAGTGGTTAGTTCGGGCCGACTTTGCGTACCTGTTGAATGAAAGGAGATATGTTCTCTTGTCTTCCAAAGAGACACAGTGCTCTATACTAGATTTGACGGGTAAAATTGCAGACAAGCCCTTCATGAAAAGGATAGCCTTCACGGACGTGTGTCATCTTTAGTTGCAAAGGATTTGATCAATTTGAATTTGATCGTTGACAGGCTTTCCCTCCGGGTCGCTTTCAGTACAATCTTTTTCCTTTTGGTGGTAAAGATACTCTCTATAGTCAACTTCAAGTCTGTCAAGATACAGGCCAGACAGACAGCTACACAAGATTAGACCTCGATTTCAAACGGCCTATAATAGTGGAACCGATGGCTCATCCATTCTTCGTGTTACACTTCCCTGAGAACAGTCTCCTTAAGAAAGTCTCGATTGCAGACAAGAACTTACAATGCGAAGACTATTGTAGACTTTTTAGAATCGTCTCAATCTGGGAAAAGCAGGCTCCTATGGGGGCTCGGCTGACGTTTGGCGATCACCATCCGTGCAGCGACAGTGGATCGTCTTCCCGTCATCAGTTCTCCGCAGGAAACAAACGCCCACGGCCTGATGCCCAGCATGACGTTAGAGGGAAGCGGAAGAAACAAAGGTCTCAAGGGCACAGACCTGAAGCACACGGTACAAGTGACGGTAAGCATCTTAACAACAGAATCTTGCAATCTAATGTCAACAGATGGCGGATCTCATCGGTTGTCTGCACAGAACCTTAGCCTTTTGGAATCCCAGATGGACCAAGCTTGCATTAAACCACGTCGCCGTCGATTTCAGTTGCCTCCTTCTCTCATTAGTGACCATTGCAGCCTTTCTTCTGTCCAGCGGCAGCGCAAGAGGGGCAAGTCTGTATCTTTCTCTGTCCCCCACTCACCTGCCAAGACTAGTATTTCGCCGGTTACAGGATTCGGAGAGCAGTGAATCTATCGTTGAAGACTCGGAAGGCTATCGTGATCGAGAAGAGTCAGTTCGGCTTGTTGACGATGCATTTCAGTATAGTAAAAGGCCTCCTATGGTTCTGGCGCCTGGTTGCCATGATCATGCCTATATTACCAGTACGCAATGAAGTATAAAGTCAGACTTGTTTAAATAACCATACAACAGCATTACATTTCTAATGTACAATAGTGTACTATGTTTTGAAAATCCTCAATAACCGGGCTTCAGTAACAATCCTGGTTCGACAAAGTGGACACTCCCTCGAACTGTCCATGACAAGCTCCGAACAAGCACGACACATTGCAAGATGGCCGCAGTCAACGATAGCTATATTAGCCTCCTCATCTTGGCATATGACACAAAGCCCGGAACGCTCAACAACCGAGGGTTGAG
>QLOY01009624.1:0-15888 GCA_003313965.1 Megacollybia marginata
CATTATACTCATGAATATTTGCGTAGCTGTGTAATGGCTGTGAAACACTACGCCCCAATATCTTCACACTGAAGTTTCGTACGTACTGCACAAACGCACCTTCAATGAAGTCGTGCGATGGTGACGCCAGGGTATATAGAAAACGAGCTGACTAGATGTCTCTGGCTCATAGATTGGACCATAGGAGAAAGCCGGAGGGCTGTACTCTAAGCAGCAGGGGCTGGAATAAAGTGAACAAGCCCAAGCCACGCCATATCACCGATAGCAAGCTCTGGCGAGACCAGAATTTTTTTGAGAGCCAGCTCGACTTATTAGATACAGCATCGACTGGTCTGGTGTGACTAGAGCCATCGGTGAGAAATTTTCGGAATGAGAATGCAAGTATCCGAGGTAACAGACTAACCGCCAAATTCGGTGCAACTACAACATGCCTTCCACTCGTCGAAGTCGACGTCGGAGCCGAGTTCAAGCCCCCAAATCCAAAGGCAATGAATTATGGGAGATGGGTATAAATCTTTCGAGTTCAAAGTTTCTTTCAAGCCACTTATTTTCAATGTCAAATGTTTAGAATATATAAAGGCTGCGAAGGTGAACGAGAGCGGGGGTTGGGTGAGTCCTGTATTTCAAATGATCTCTTGTTAACATTCGAGCAGGAATACCTAGTGAAGGTCGGCTTCACCGTCAACACTATTCATGTTCAACGACTAACTCTTCAGTGGGCTGACTTCCCAGAGAGCTTTAACAGGTGTGCATACCCAAGACCTTAGGATTTCTTAGACTGAGAATTGATTTCAGCTGGGAGCCAGCCGAAAATGTCATCAAGTCTCCTGACTGCCTTGACCGTTTCTATCGAGAAGCTCACAAGCAGGGAAAGAGTCTTACACAGTATCGAGAGCCAGGCTTTAAGGTCACAGCTCGACCCAAGTTCATTGGTTGGTGCTTTGTCTGCATTTATGTTGGCAGTCTCATCTTGGTCATAGAAGAGGCAAGGAAGAAGTTCAAAGCCCTTCGAAAACGCCAAGGAAATAGGCAAGCTAACCCAGTGAGGGTTGAAAAATGGTTGAGAGTACGTTATAGCAATAATAGCAGGGTTTCGGACGACTCACTTCTTTCCAAGGAAAACAACCGGACATTTTTCACGATTTGCATTCCACCGCAGCGGACGTTGTCTCCGTCGCCTGGAATTCCAACTTGCCGCTCACCCACACCCGTGGATGGCTCGATCGACGTGGCGTCAAATCCAGACATCCTGCAGCTAGACTTTCAGCAACAAACAACACCGATCGAGTTCGACGATCGTCAGGCATTCACGCCGGAATTTGAATACGACAGCTTGTTTGGCCGATACCCTCCCCGACAACCAGAGCCACGTAGATCGATAAAGATTTTGGAGTCTCGCAAAGTGAACACCAGTGGAAGCAGTCTTTCAGCGAAAAAACAAATCAATCGCAGTCAATACGTACCAACCTTGTGTAGGTCGGTTACACCAGAACCTCAACTGGTACCGGATTCGGAAACAACTGCAAGCCTCAGAAACGCTGAAGTCCTACTCACATCGGCTTATGATCGGGAATTTAGTGTTGATGATTGTCCTTACTGAGGACTAAGTTAACTAAGGCACTGATAGTAGAAATGAGAATGTTAGGTATTTGGAGAGAAATGACATAGAGCAGTACTTCCCGAAAAACAAGCTTTCAACTAAAGCTTGCATCCGATGACTTGCCGATGCCACTTTCATGCCAATAAGAATGGGTAGCTATAAGCTTGTTTCTGTAGGATCAATATCGAGAATTTCGATCGAATCGCAAAAAAAAACAGTTGACGATGGTCCAGAGTGAGGCAGCCTAATCAACAAGATGCGATATATAGTCTCCTTTACATGGGAGATCGTGCTACTAGCAAGAATTCCTCACCGAGCTCGACACTTTGTTGGTGTAATCGCATCATTGCACTTTGTCTATAAACTGTTCTAATTCGCCTCGACTCATACCCCATCGCTCAGCCAGCACTACCTGACCATCCTGCGACTGTTGCGAAATCCAGTTCCGTAGTGTCTGTTTGTCCGGAGGATCCATTGTGCCGTTGCAATCAACCGCATACGTGCGAAGAAGCCTAAGGAGTTGAAATCAACAAGGAAATTTTTCGTTATTTCACTTACCCGATACTTTTTTCCTCAAAGTCGGGATCAGGATGATCGCAATCACCGTCCTCTCCGTAAGGCAAGGGATTGACAAGGCCATCAATGACTACAGATAGTATTTTGTGATCGCTCATCGCAGATACTACCAGTGGCGATGTGGCAGCTCTCTCTGGATTTAGGAGGTGGGAAGCGTGTGAGTTGGCGTGTATAGGTGCAGAAGATGGTTGCTCAGTATGTTGAGAAGGAATGAGTAGTGTGCTGAAAAGGAAAACAGCTTTTCTTCGCACGGTAATGTCTGGGTCTGGTGAAGACTGTTATCAACATGTAGAAGATTACAAAAGTACTTGCCTTGGAGAGCATCACGTAGTTTCATCCATCCATCTTTGTCCAAGGAGGCCAATGCAGGAGCATTGTGCTTGAGGAGTCCAGATAAGGCGTAAATTACTTTCGAGCGTATTGCGGGAGTCGAGTCGGAGCTATCCAGCAAGGAAATCAAGACAGGTAAAGGTTCAAGGGCAAGATACTAGACGGTGTAAGCCGCCTGGCTGTTATTAGAAGCTTTACTTACCGAGTCTTGAGCTGCAGGGTTGTTCTGCAAAGCAGTGCCAATGACCCACAATGCTTGCATTATGATTTGACTGGGGGAGGTATCTTGGGTGAGTAATTCATGCAGAGGCTTCCACATCTGCAGCTTTTCAAGATCTATTGCGAGTGATCAGCGTCACAAAACGGTCAAAGAAAACGCTTACTGTTAGCATTGTCGATTTGTTCGATTAACTGAGTAATTTAATGTTGGTCTGACAGTGACAATCAGACGCACCATTTCTAGGTGATCCAGCGCACCTGCGCGATCGTCTTCGCTACAAGACGTGTCAGTAGCGACAGAAAGGTCATCTTTCATTTGCTCTGCCTCCGATTTACCGAGTATAGCGTCAATGATGCCAGGATCAAGATCCTTTCGTTCTACGGGAGGACCATCCGAGGTGGAGTGCTCTATACCCCATCGTAATAGAGATTCCATGGTTGATTACGAGGATAGAGGTGTTACACTTGAGCAAACATTGTTGTAAGAGTGATGAAGACACGAGAACCTTCTCGTGTGTGTCACGTGTGTCAGCTACCACACGCAGCTCCAAGCATCGGTGACTCTAGGACGCGCTTAATGGACGAAAAACTTGACAAATTTCTGTTATTAAATGAAGACTCGCCACTGGAAGTAGAAAAACTTCTCTAAGCAGCTGGAACGTGCCTCATACAGTCTATAGGATAAGAGCATTGAACTGCTAGCCCTAATCACGTCTTCAATTCACGACGACAAGCCTCTGTACTCTCTAAATCAAATATACAACGCCTTATGCCGTTCCGGGTCATATTCTGTCCTGGTTGGCAACATAGTCATCTATTTTCGAGCTCATCGCTGCCAGGATCCTTTGAATGTACTGCCCAACCTATTGTTTAGCCCCGATCCATTTTCAAGAGACATCGCTTTGCTTATTGGAGGATGTTGTAGCGCAAAAGAAGTAATCATAGCCGTTCAGGAGGCCATTGAACGCCTGGAGAGGGAAAGAGACCTGGATGAAGACAAAGAATGGCGCTCACCAAACGACCAGTTGCTTTTACTTCTACAGGTTTGCGAAGCTGGTACGCTCTTCGCTTCTTTTGTTCCCCTTTTGCCACATGCTATGTAGCTATCCCTCGTCTCAAGTTCCGGACCAAGCCCGCATCTGAAATGATCCGGCCATTGCTAGTGGATTTCATGTCTGCCTTTGAAGTCACAGGTCTCAAGGCTTCTTGTAGCGAGGGTCGCGAAATAATTGCTGCTGTGTGTGACCTGGCTGAGAAAATCGCAGCATGGGCCCTTACACAACCTACCGTCGAGACTTCTGAGCTTTCGGCTTGTAATGTGGGTCAAATATCTCTTTGCTTGCAATTCTCATCGGTCATAGGCAATTCTTCAGAGTATCGTCGAATCGACTGTGACGCGTTATTCCCACTGTATTCAGGCATCGTTAGCAATCAGAACATTTCAAAATTGCTTCCCTAGATTAAGTGCTCGATCTGGCCCGGAGCCCGGATGGGAAAGAGGCGCGGATGCAGTCTCAAAAGCACTTGTGTGTATATCTCTTACCCGAAGGCTACAGCTAATCTAGGGTAAGAAATCGTACCAAAACTTTGGTGGCAATCTCGAGATCGTGCCATCGACAGCAACTACCAGTTATTTGATTCTTCTGGCTCACTCAGAAAGGACTATCCCTGATGTTTCTCGTCTTTTAAATTCCATGATGCCAATCGTCCTAGCATCCATCCAAACCAATTCGACATTGGATGAGGCATCATCTCTACTAATGAAACACTTGTGTCGGGCAAAAGATCAAGGCGGTGAATTACCACCAGACATTATAATCCCCTTATCTGCTGTGTTGCCTTTCTTAGCTAGCAGTCATCCTGACCCAGCAGTCAGATTTCATCTATTCCGCATCTTATCTGTACTGCTTTCATTGACCCCATCTGCACTCCGTCTTCAGATCCTCAAAGATCTTACCTCGGACCCTGATCTTCCTCAGATGCGGTCAGCAGCAGTGTCTTTAGTAAAGGAGGCAATCATTGAAGCAATACCTTCAAAGATGTCCCAGCCCAATATTTTTACCACACCCACATTTTTGCAGGTCTTGGGGCCAGTATTACTGAGACCGGACCCGCCAGATTTCTTTTCTCGTGACTTATCAATTGAGGATATAAAAGAATCTCCTGAAATCCCGCGTCTGATAGAATGTTTAGCGTTTTATTATCTCCTTCTTCTTCGAGATAAAGATAATCGGGTGTGTCTATTTTACCCGTTGGAATAGATCAATGACCTAGCTGAACAGACCGGTATTCGTGATCGCGACTCGATAGCGAGTATCGAGCGGTCTTTATTGAGTTCGATTAGATCTGCATTGTCGAGATGGCTGTTAGACGATCCACAAATCTCAGAAGGTCGAGTGTATTTGACATCGTTATTGAACCACCGCTAAATATCAGTAGAACATACACACGCAATGATGCCTCTAGTAGCACTGAAGACGGGCTTGGAAAGAATCGATACTGCTATCAAGGACATACAGGCTTAAGCTTAAGACTTGGAAAGAATCTTCTACTAGTACTTATTGAGTCAGCACGAGATCCGTTACATAAAAATCAGATATGATGCCCACATTTGCGCCACTTCGAGTTCAAGTTCTCAGTGCTTGATATCACATATCCTGTGAATGTCTGAGCACAAAGAAGATGAGGAGAAGCGTGAAACAGCTCAAACTAGTGCTGTTGGTTGGAGCAAGCGTCTTTTGAGATTGGGTGTAGAGTCGAGAGGTCTGTTCAAGTTCTTAGATACGCGTCGATTGCCTACTCAGATCTTTAGGGATTTTACCCGTTCCTCTCGAGGAGCGCACAGACAGACAGTTTTTTAAAATATTCTTCCTCTGGTTCTCTGCAAACTGGAACATCTTATCCTTCTCGGCCGGGACTCTGGGACCTGTAGTCTTTGGCCTCGGAGTGCGGGACACCTGTCTGGTCATTCTATTCTTTAACCTGCTCTGTGCTCTGCCTCCAGCATACCTGTTCGTCTGCCAAACCTCTTATCCGCTTTCTGCATGAACAAGCACCTTTGTAGATCGACTTGGGGACCGAGGCTTGGTCTACGCCAGATGGTTCAAGCTCGCTTTAGCTTTGGGTTTGTATCTAGAGCGTTCGGCAGCCTGGAGATTAATTGTGCTTCTAGGTACTTTGGCGTGATACTGCCCTGCATATTCAACTTAATCGGAATGACCGGATTTTGCATTCTCAACTGTATTGTCGGTGGGCAGACCCTTGCTGCAGTCGCAGACAACAATCTCAGCTGGACGTAAGTCTGTCATCCATCGTTTGAAACCTTGTTGCTCAATCTGAGGCGCACACCAGAGTGGGCATTGTTATCATCGTCATGATCTCACTTCTCGTAAATCGTTCTCAACATTGCTCACATGGCACTAAATTGCATAGATCTCCTTTTGCGGGTACAAAGTCCTCAATTGGTACGTTGTTTCACAACCACTCTTACCTTTCTACTAACCCAAACCAGGTATGAACGCGTAGCATGGTTCCCAGTCTTTATTGTCTTCCTCGTCGCTCTCGGTGTAAGTGGCAGCCACATCCAAAACACTCCATCCACACCCCCGGCAACCGCCTCAACGGTCCTAAGCTTTGGCTCAACTATAGCTGGATTCGTCATAACCTATTCATCTCTCGCATCCGATTTCACTCTCTACTACAACCCGAGCGTTCCTAGTTGGAGAATGTTTTCCTACTCCTACGTGGGCTTCCTGCTGCCACTCGTCACGTTGCAGTCCCTAGGAGCTGCTGTCGCATCCACAGCACCTACCATCCCGGCCTGGCAAGCAGGATACGAAAACGGGAACGTCGGAGGACTTCTCTTGGCAATGTTAAGTCCCACTGGAAACTTTGGCAAGTTTTTAACCGTGTTGCTGAGTTTTTCTGTGGCAGGCAATATAGCAGCGACGTTTTACTCCTTCTGTTTCAATATCCAAGTCTTTGTTCCTGTGTTCGTGCATGTCCCGCGGTACGTTTTTTCTGTTTTGGCTACTGCGATGCAAGTGCTCCTTTCGCTACTTTGATAAGCGGTTGAGGTTTTCTTAGCGTTATTCCGTTGGCGGTTGTCGGTTCACATCGCTTCTATGATACTCTAGTCAACTTTCTTGGATTGATAGGGTATTGGGCGTCGGCCTATGTGGCAGTAGTCGTCCTCGAACATCTGGTGTTCCGAAAGAATGATACGGGGATGTACGACCTGTCTGCATGGAACAATCCCCGTCGACTTCCTTGGGGTCTAGGAGCTCTAGGAGCCAGCCTATTATCCGTAGCGGTGATCGTACCCTGTATTGACCAGGAATGGTACGTCGGGCCTATTGCTAAAACAACGGGTGACATCGGGTTCGAAGTTGCATTCACTGCAACTAGTATATTGTACATCCCGCTCCGCGTGCTAGAGATAAAACTATCAGGGTACTAGAGATATGACTGTATTAGGGTAACTAAACTACAAGTTGCATAAAGGGCCAAGCAGAACACACACACACAACAAACAATATCAATTGGCATCTTTCAACTCTCTCAACTGAGTCTGAGCCAAAGCCCTCGCATGGACGTGGACGTGCTGGGGATTTTCAACTAGATGGCAGACCTCAATAGTCTCGAGCCAAGAGTGTTTGATGACCTCTTCAATAGCAAAACGCTTCTTGGGATCTGGCTCCAACATCTTCCTCAACAGAGGGCGACAAGACCTCGGATTGAGGTTGTTAATCGTGGGAGGACAGTTTGAAGTGGCAGGGGAAGTGGAAGCACAGGCATTTGCATAGGCCAAATAGAGTGTGTCTGTGGTCTGTGCGGCGCGCCAGGGGAGTTCCTGGAAGTGCAGACAGTAGTAAACTATGCCACATGCCCAGATGTCAACGAGACGGGCGTCGTAGGCTGAGAGGAGGTTAGGTTGCCCAAATGGGCGAAGACAGGCGCTGCTTACGTTTACCCATGAATTGTTCTGGGGCGATGTAAGGCTCACTGCCACAGAGACCTGTCGACATATGAATGGTCGATTCCCAGGGCAGACGATAGACTGTCGAAGCGCCATAGTCACCGATCTAGAGATATGAGAGACGTAAAAAAAGTCTTTGACGAACATACCTTTAAATGACCCTGAGTGTCGAAAAAGAGATTCTCGGGTTTGATATCTCTGTGGGCGACGCCCTGACTGTGTAAATAATTGACACCGGTCAGGATCTGCTTGAAGCAGCATTCGACTTCGCTGGGAGACATGCCACCCTTTTTGATGGCAGCATAGAGATCTCCACCTGGACAGAACTCCATAACCTCGCACCATTTCTGGTTTTCGTCCTGGACGAGGTCGACAGTCTCTACGACATTGACGTGATGCAGCGTAGAGGATATACAAAACTCTGCGGTTAGTTTCTTGACGTATTCCTTTTCTGTTTCATTCTTACGCCGCTTCCGGAATTCCTGGGGCTGTTAGAGAAGTCAACATGTTTGTAAAAGACATACCTTTACTGCGTAAAGCCTTTCTTCCGAGCGGTCCCACTTGTGAGCTAGTTTGACTACTGAGGTTGCACCCTTTCCGATTGCCACTTTCTGACAGATGCCGTATTTCTTGCTGAGACTAGTTGTGCTGTCTCCTGCTGTTGAACGAGCCTTTCCATCTGCAATGCTTTCTCTGTCCGTATCAGATCTCCTGCTGCTGACTGAGCGCTGGGATGATCTACGAGAAAGCCTGGGGCCTTGTGCGAGGAGATCTTTGAGATTGAATTTATGGCCATCTTGTGAATGAACTGAGGGTGGCTTTGAGGGTGGCGTTGAGGGCGTCAACTTGGCCAGAATCTTCTTTACACTGGGAGCTCGACTGGGTGGTCTTGTTGACGGAGCACTGGCCCAGTCACTCGGCTCTGACCCAGTTGGCGACGACGGCGCACTCGAGGAGACAGATGGTTGTTTGATGTGCTTCGCCAAAGACTGAGTTTTGTCTGCATGCATATCTTCAGGCTCGCCCTCGGGCGTGGCACTTTCGTCTTGCACCATACTACAAGAGAAGAATCATAGTGCAAATAAATACAAACAATCAGGCACGTGCGCACACCACTAGCACAAATACCGCGTGGACAAGGGTATTAGGGTAATGGTCAAACACGCATTGCACGGTATACAGTCAAACGATCGAGGTTTTTGCCCAGCACTTGGCCATGGTGAAGCAAGCAAAGCAATTGGATGATACAGTGTCAGTACATCTTGATACGTGCTGGAATGCGAGGGCGTCGCTGCCGACGGTTTGATCGCAGTAATGGTTTCGTGGCGACGTCCGACTTAATGCGGCCCGCAACTTTCAAACTCAGGTCTCCACGTGACTGTGCAGTTGCAGCCACTTTCCCATACCCACGTGACACTACACTCACTTCCACAGCCAGCATGGGTAAGCAGCAATCTCGCATTAGATTCTCTGACGATGATTTACAGTCAATCTACGCTCCCAGAAGCGTCTCGCCGCATCAGTCGCAGGTGTCGGTAAGCGCAAAATATGGCTCGACCCAGCAGAGCAGGCTGAAATCGGCAACCAAAATTCACGAAGCGGCATAAAGAAACTCATTAAAGACGGCCAGATTATCATCAAACCCACTGTTGTACACTCGAGAGCCAGGACCCGCGATCTTCTTGCAGCAAAACGAAAGGGCAGGCATACCGGCCCCGGTAAGAGAAAGGGTACCGCCGAGGCCCGTATGCCCACAAAGGTCCTTTGGATGCGACGACAGAGGGTTTTGAGACGTCTTTTGAGAAAATATAGAGAAGCTGGGAAGATCGACAAGCATCTGTATGTCGCTCTATTGACTAAACAAATTGATATCCAAACTCTGCAGCTACCACTCCCTTTACCAAAAGTCAAAGGGTAACGTATTCAAGAACAAGCGTGTCCTCATGGAATACATCCACAAAGCCAAAGCCGAAAAAACCCGTACCAAAGTCCTCACAGACCAGATGGAGGCTCGTCGCGTCAAAAACAAGGTCTGTGATTTTATGTACTTCTTGCGTGCTTAACCATTCTGTTTAGGCGGCCAGAGAACGTCGTGCTGCCCGTTTACAAGAAAAGCGTCAGGCTATCATTGCAGTCGAGCACACAGAAGCAGTACAGGAGTAATTCACCTTGTTTGTTCATGCCATATGCTTGTATGCCAAATCACACCGATATGCGAGCACTCTCTATGTTTGCTAGTGATACATACACTGACTGCTACCATCGTCCACGACTCGACCGTAGAGACTGCAACTGCACCATCTCTACAGATGATTCTTCCGGCACTACTGGTGTGCTGGCGTATTCTCTCTCCCTCTCTCCCTCTCGCCTTGCCCGCTTGACATTGAGTATCACCCTGTTGCCAAGCACGCACGAAAACGCGACAGTGAAACCAATTGGAATTTCCAGCAGGTCCATTGGTCCTATCATCCAAATCAACATGTTCGCAAGATAAGTCGCAAACATGCTGGAAGACTCAGTACCGTGAACAATCTAAGATGAAGTACCCACATCAGAAAATACACAATCGAATCTCGAATCAGAACTTTGACCAAGTGCCGGCCGGTCGTGAACAATCCTCCAGTTGGTTTGAATGTTTGAAACCCCCGAACGATGGCCAATGCGCACAAGAGACTTTCAAAGCACAGAATCGGGATCCAGAACGTGTAAAACCAATCTGGGACATTTGGCGACGCACAAAAATTCACGTCTGTGAAAGGAATTCTCGAGACGACTATGAAAAGACTGGTTAGGCTAGCTATCAGAGGGAAACGAACTTGCCGTGCAATCGTGACAGCGCAAGCCCCATGATCGCAGCCGAGGTCGAAGTCGTCACAAGAAAGCAAGTGACCATTAGGATGAGAATCTTTCTTCCATCCACGAAGTATAGCGCGTAAATTCGCATTTGTAATATCACTAATGGAGTCCATGAGAAGACGTTTGGGTCATGACCACGAATTGGCCTACCTTCTGCTAATGCTGTTGCGAACCATCCAGTCCATCCTTGCCAATAGAAGAATCGAAGACAGCTATACGGTATAAGAACGTCAATTTTCTCATCCAATGGCAGGAGACTGACAACTATAATGACACTGAGCGGCTGATCTGCACAAAAAAAAAACTTACTGTATCCGTAAGGTTTCCCCAAATAAGACCTATGCCAACGTCGGTCAAGTCAGACAATGGCGCGCGATGTTAAGTACCGTAAAGATTGAATCTGAATGGATGATTAAAAATTACACGAGCACGTCGCCACAATACTCACAATATCGCAAAAAGAAAGTAGTATCGATTCTAGATGATGGTGAGTACAGACGCCTGCCGAGATGAAGAGATACCGACAAATAGGAATAAGGCTTTCCCCAGCGACCAGGAACCCGTCTACGTGAACACTGCGGTAAGGCACGTCAATCCTGCTTGCAGAGTAATCACTGACCCAGACTAGATCAAGCTAGTCCACGAGTTATCGGGTGAAGAGACGCGTAGAAAATGAAGACGAACCTCGTCGCCCAGAGTGACCACTTCCGACGAATCATCAGAACACGAGAGGAACGGAAAACTGACACTGACGATGGTCGTAGATGACGATGCTACCTGAAGCCACTATAAGAGAGACAATCAGAAGGGGAAACTCTCAAGGCTGGCACTGGCACGCACGATGCGCATACCGAGTCGACTGAGCGGCCCATACAGCTTGTTGTACTGAATCCATCCAGATGGTCGACTTTGTTTCCCTCTTAGCCACAGTCAGGCCATTCAAGGTCAGGAGGGACAAACAGTCAGAGTAACGCTGTGTATATAAACCCAGATCACAGAACACACGTCAGGGGACACTGGCATCAGATCCTGCCGAACAGCGGTGATACACATCCGGATGAAGATGTCCATCTCGCAGGTTAAAATTAAGTCGTCCCGCAAGTATTTCCTTATAGGGACAACATCCAAGGTCGGAAATGAATGTTGATGAACGCTCAAGTCAATTGAACCCGATCTCGATGAGTATCTTTACCTACAAGCGAAGTACTCTAATGCTGTTCCTTCCGACGACAAGCGAAGTACTCTCCGACGACACCCCCTCGGTCGAAACAATATCCGTGACTCCGCCGGAGTGTCAAGTAATATGCATCGGCAGTGTATCAGGCAGTGTATCAAGGCTCTATGCTCATGGATTTGCCATGCTCGTCAGATAGAGCTTGCTCAACTAGACGTATATGCTCACCAAGTGAAGACGCTGGGATGTTGAAGCGATGACAACGATGACAATCAAGGAAATTTCCGAAATACATAGGCACGGGCTGTGGCAGTACGCGGGCAGATAATTAGGAAGTGCCTATTTCATCGGACTGTTGTGTAGCCTCGACCTTCTGCACATAACAGCCTAGGTCTTTGCTCCAGACATACTCGTAATCAAGTAGGGATGTCAAGACCTCAAATGCGGCTATGTTGGCGTACGGAACACCTGTACGTGGGTCGAGATATCTCGCAACTTGGCCGGTGACAGGACAAATTGTTTTGGGTCGGGCTGTACGGTATCAACATGGATCCGAAGCAAATTCTTTAAACTTACACAATGGCCTTCCCTTTGCAGCATAAACCTTCATATCATCCCAATTGACATCATCGCCAAATAGCGCCTCCATGGTCTGGCCCCAAGTCGGTTTTGGAACTCCTTCTGTCTGGCCTAGCTCATGAATTAGATAGTTCTTGGCGACGCGTTCCTTATGTTTCTGAGGTGTGAACGAGTTGGTCAGGAACGACATGTAAGGATTCGACGATGCGGCCGAAGCAGATGCGGCAGGACTCGAGTATGTGAACAATGATGCAGGATATGATGTGGCATACGAGCCATAAGGGTAAGTAAACGGGTAAGGAGAAGCCGGAGTGGTAACTTCCATCTCCTCAGTACGACTGACCCATCTGACGAGTCCGCCCTGAAGATTGACGCGTTCAACCCTGGCACGTCTGCGCTTCTCTTCTTCGACTTTGAGATAGTCCCTATGCTCGATGAGATTGCCTTCCTCGTTATCGAGTGCACGAGCTATAAGCTCATCTTGATTGAGGATTCTCTGCGAGGCAGACGGGCGCTTCGGAACCTTGGCACTCTAAAGACTGAGTGCAAGCACAGATGAAGATGAACAAACATACCTTCTGCTCCTCTGACCGTTTCATGCGCTTGACATGGAGAGATGTGCTGAGTATCGTGTGCGTTCGTTTGCTTTTCCTGCTCCCTCGCTCATTTGGCTCGTTGGTAGATTTCTCACCAAGACCCAAGATGACACGCCTTGGTTTTGGAGTAGACGATTCTGCTTCTGGATTGAAGGTCGCCTTTTGTCTTGCATGAGCCACTGCGGTTGCCTTTTCGAGCCTCGATTTTACGGCCTTTCTTGCCTGTCTTTCCTCGTTTTGAACTTGCTGTTCTGCTTCCTGCTGCTCTACTTCCTCGTCCGTACTTTCAAAGTCTGACGGTGCAATGTCCTCCTCAACTAAACACAGGTCAGACTTGGTTTCTCTTGCAAAGTCGCGTACATTTGTCGACATGAAAGTCCTTATCGTCCTCTGCATCCTTGGCCAGCTCGTCGGCCATTTCAGCGAGAGCTGCCTCCATCCTGTGCGATTTAAGTGTTGATAAGTGATGAAACAGCAACTACCTATTCCCCGCTGTGCTACGCCGCGGACGACGAGAGACCAATGATTCATCCATAGTTGTAGTAAGTTAGCAGACAAATAATGCACGTGGACAAGATTGTCCCGTCATCGACGACAGGCTAGACCTAAGTTCAATTATGATGCACGTGGGTGAAGCTGCCATATTCAGCGGCTGCTGGATGGATGGCTCTTTGACGTCTTGCTATGGCAGATCTTTCCAGCGAAAAGGAATCGCCCAAAGAGTCCGCCGTAGCAGCCAAACCACTCGCTAGCGAGGTCCGCACTTCAACAAGGAAACAGAGCCTTAGCGCGTATTTCACTATCGCAGCTGCTGCATTCGGCCTTATAAGTGATGGATGTATGTCCTGTATTCGAATTTCGATACCTGCTCACTGATTTCCTCAGACCAGAACAATTTGATGACTATGGCTAATGTATCACCTTGCGTCTTGGTTTTTTAAAATCTCAAAAGCATCAGGTAGTGTTCAAACAACTCTACCCAAAGGATTACACGTCCGATGTATCCACTCGCGTCTCAAATGCCCTTCTTGTCGGTGCAGTCATTGGCCAAGTATAAGACCTCATACAAAGGCGTCACGCTGTTCATCCGTCTACAGGTTTTCGTTGGTCTAATCTGTGACCGTATCGGACGTAAGGTAGCCCTGATATCGACAACAGCCTTGATTGTAGTCGGTGCCATACTCGCAACTGCGGCCCATGGAGCAGGAGGGTCCGTATCAGGGTTGTTCTGGTTCCTAACTATTGCAAGGTACGTCGTTCCTTTCGGTTTACCATCTTTTTACAAACGGGCTTCGACTTTTGTAGAGGAATCACTGGTGTTGTATGTGTCATTTGATCCGAGGAAACTCACCTCATTTCTCCAGGGTGTCGGTGGTGAATATCCAGCCTCATCTACCAGTGCATCAGAAGCTGCTAATGAAAAGCTTTTGAAAAATCGCGGACCAGGTAAGTTGTTTTGCCAAATGCCTGTACTGTAGCCGACCTGTCTCCAAGTGTTCATCATGGTCACTAATTTTGTCCTGAGCGTAAGCTTTCGTTCACCTCAGTCAGTATTCAATGACTCACGAACAGTTTGGAGGACCTCTTGCCGTGTCGGTGTTCCTGATTGTCTTATCTGCTGCTGGAGAGAACCATCTCCAGACAGTCTGGCGCGTATGCTTTGGAATTGGTATCCTGTTACCCCTCACAGTCTTCTATTTTCGTATGCGAATGATGAGTCCCGTACTCTACCGCAAGGGGGCCATCAAACGTCGAGTTCCTTACTATCTCGTGATTAAGCGTTATTGGCGTCCCCTCATTGGTACCTGTGGTGCTTGGTAGGTCTCCTCTTTAGCTTTACTTCGCAGCTCACTTTGACCCGCAAGGTTCCTGTATGATTTTGTACGCATGATTTACAGATATACACCCGCTTAACACACATCAGGTTGCCTTCCCGAATGGGGTGTTTTCTGGAACGATCATCTCGAGTGTAATTAAGAACGGGGATATCAAAAAGACTGCGGAATGGCAACTCTTGCTGGGGGCTATCGCTCTTCCGGGAGTCTTCGTGTGAGTCAACAACTTGATGATGATTTACTTTGCTGTATCTGTTCAAGCGGCGCTTTGCTCTGCAACCGACTGGGGCGCAGGAACACAGTAAGATGACCGGTTATATGTAAATCTATCTCATACAATGCAGATGATGCTCGGATTTAGTGGATACCTGATCTTCGGTCCGTCCTTGGATCTTGTAAATTATTCTCGTCTTACATCAGTAGGATTAATTATTGGGCTCAGTTACGACAAAATCTTGACTATAACCCCGCTGTAAGTCTGATCATACGTGCGGATTTACGCTTACCCTACCAGATTTGTTGTATTGTGCGCCGACTTTCATGCAACGATCCACACCTGAACATTCTCTAGTTATGGTCTCATGCAATCCTTTGGAAATCTGGGCCCGGGCGATATGCTCGGTCTAGTTTCCGCTGAGTGAGTGATTTACACTCGTTCGTGAAACCCGTTTTAGTTACCCCGCTGCCTCAAGATCCTATCCTACCCCCATAAGGTGATAAAAACATTTTCTGTAGCACAGCTCTTGACTCCAATGGCAGAGGAACTTGTTACGGATTGTCAGCCGCTATAGGTAAGACCGGGGCCGCAGTAGGTACGCAGGCCTTCACACCCATTCAAAACAATCTGGGCAAAAAGTACGTGCCGATCCCTTTCCAGTACTGGTGCTGATGTATTACTGCAGATGGACGTTCATCATTGCGGCTATTTGTGGAGTAATTGGTATACTGATAACTTACTTCTTCGTGCCTGATATGACGGGAGTGGATTTGGCTGACGGAGATGCGGAATTCATGGAGTACCTCGCTGCGAACGGATGGGAAGGCGAGGTTGGAGAGGATGGTGACAAGAAACTCATCACTGATACTATCATTGGTTACGGTATTGAAAGCGGGTAGGATATTGAAAATCGAGTTTTGGACCATAT
>QLOY01009626.1:0-13925 GCA_003313965.1 Megacollybia marginata
AGGAACGCATTATAACCAGGAACGCAGACTTTTTCGTTGGAGTCTGTAGATTGGTGAGGAACACGTTGTAAACCAGGAACGCAGACTTTTTCGTTGGAGTCTGTAGATCAGTGAGGAACGCATTATAACCAGGAACGCAGACTTTTTCGTTGGAGTCTGTAGATTGGTGAGGAACGCGTTGTACCCAGGAACACAGACTTTTTTGTTGGAGTCTGTAGATTGGTGACAAACACGTTGTTGGTTTCTGAGGAGTCAAATCGATTTTGAGAACGTTTGAGAAGGATATGAGAGGAAGGATGCACCTGCAATGACCCGAGCGGGTTCAGAGGAGTTGTACTCATTCAGAGGAGATACGACTTTATTTAGTGGCGAAATTGCCACTAAATAAGTCGTTAATTGACCTCCCAACCCAATCACTTGAAAGTATTACAAGTACATCAGTTTATATAGTGGCAGTAGGTCCTCTAAATAAGCCTGCAACCCACCCTCCACACCCCCTTCCATTCCATCGACTGCTGTTGGCGCGTTTTGTGTTTCCGAAGCTGTGACAATCACGTGATGACCAGAGGCGATTACCGAAACTGGAAATAATCGACATGGAGAACAGGGCGGGGGGTTAACCCTGTGTACGTGGTATATATACCGCAGACAGGGACTCCCGCCCCTCCCACGGACTCTCTCTTTCTCTCTCACTCACTCTCTCGCTCTCGCTCTCTCTCTCTCTCTCTGATCTTTCCCACACGCTCTCATTTCACACATGCTCCCTTAACATCGCTTCAAAACTTCAAAAACCATTGAATGTCAGCCCCCGAGACCACGGCAGGGTTCCTAGGCTATGCCTATGTGAACCTCGCACTTCCGTTCCTCGGGTTCGAGAAGAACGGACCCGTTGTTGTCTCAAGTGCTATGCAACGCCGGACCTTCCAAGCGAGCGTGAACGAGCTCGTACCAAAGCTGGATGCTCTGAATCCCGAATATGCAGTATCGATGACCATTCCAGCGGATCGAATAAACCGGCAGTCTCTCTGCGCCACAAGGACTGGAATCACCGACCTCAAACTGACGGATTCGGTTGTACCGTTCAAGGCCGAGTTGATGGATGGGCATCATCGGCAGCTGGCTCTCATGAAGAGCTTGTTTCCGAACGCGACGGATCTTCGGAATTTCAACAAGACTTGCGAACAAAAAAAGGCGGGTACTCCTCCTCTCGAGCGAAACCAAGAGAAGAAGTGGAAGTCTTGGGTGGCAAGATTGGAAAAGGGGGGGCGATGGGTCGCAGCTATCTATGATAAAGGTGAGTTTTCTCGACTTATTTAGTGGCGAATTGGACACTAAATAAATGTGATTTTAGGTGAGTTTGCGACTTATTTAGTGTCGAATCTGCCACTAAATAAGTGCGTCTTTTGCGAATCTAGGTGAGTTTGCGACTTATTTAGTGGCAGAATGTACACTAAATAAGTCGCATTGTAGCCGCGGTCGACCAGGATCCTTCCCTGCAGTTCGGACTCACCTGCAACCTGGTTGCAACCCACAAGTCTGAGAAACCATTCGCTTTGTTGTACAAGGCGTGTATGCTGCTGAACGAATCCTCCCTGGAGCAACAGGAGAAGATTAAACATACAATCCGAACGAAATCCAACCGCCGAGAGGCGGTCTCAGCCATTGTAACGAAATGGCCTGCGATCTTGTCAACGGTTCAACAAATATATCGATTCACGGTGTTTGGTGCACTGCAGTTGGAGCCAGTCGAGTTGACGGATGGTGGTGATAACATCTTTGGGGTGAGTAGCAGTCGAATCGTTTGCCATTCAACTCTTGAAATTTGCGAACCCGCAGTTGTTTAAAGCTTCCGTTGACGGTGGACTCCTCCAATGGAGGTTCATCGCCTCCGACTCGCAGCTGGATCCGGACATGGGCCAGGATGCCTTGAAGGCACTGGCTCAAGCCACCCAATTGGATGGCTTCATCGACAAGTACGAGCAGGATCTAATCAGCTTCGTTGCTGCACAAATCGACGACATCTACTGGCAGACGGTATTCTACGATAGGACGGTCGATTTTCTGGGAGAGGGTTGGACTGCGGCATGGCAAGACAGCAAAGCCGAGATCCTGAAAGATGCTGGCAAATGGGCTCAAGATTTTGTGTTGAACAACACATGTCATGCAGAACGCGCCAAGGAGAACAATCTGGATGTGATGTTGGGTCGAAGGATCAGTGCTGTGCTGGACGGACTGTATGGAACATCGACGATGCCGTGGCATCCGGAATGGCTGTTGCTGACTCCAAAGTTCGTGATGTACCTGCTGCAGAAAGTGTGGATGCCATTGGATGATGGTGTTCTGTTGATCTCGACCTGGTTTTATCCAGGGCATTCGATCTTCGCAGCAGATCGACAGAACGAGAACAAAATGATGAGCCTGCGGTCCTCCTCAGAGCGGATGGCAGATTCACTCTGCTATTCATACTACAAGACTCTGTTTAGATACAACGAAGTCGAACTCGAGGCAAACACTGTGAAACTCTCAGAGCAGAACCATGACTTTGAGCAAGCATTCACGCTCAGTATGGACGACGCTCGACTGGGGATCACAGAGAGAATTCACAAGATCGCGATCCTCATTCTTCTAAGTCGTGACAGGTTGATAGTGGCTGGGAGGCAAGTGGCGCAGATCGAACAGATGCGGGCCAAGGCGAAGAATGAGCCCATCAAACAGACATCGGATGCGATGCTTGCGCTTGCCAATGGCTGGTGGAGATGGATACAGGATCGCTTACCGATGGCAGGCAAAAAAAAGCGGAGTCTGGTTCAAATCTCACCACAACACTATCCGTTCGTTCCGAGGAGCGTATTCGAGAAACTCGACATAAACCCAACCACGGCACCAATGGTGGATTGGAACTTGCTGAAATACGCTCTGGAAGCCTTTCCAGGTGATTTTTTCAAAAGCAATGTGGCCAAGACCACTAGCAACTCGATTTCATACATCAGACGGCATGTCAATCCATTGATCAAGGAGCTGTTGATGCTCCCCAGCCGGCATGCACTGGTCCAAGTTGCAGACTTGGTTTCGCTGCGAGCGGAAATCTTGAAAGTCATTGTGGAAGGTGGTAACCCGTTGAAGTTTCAGTACTGGGATCAATGCGGTTCGGATGCACTGCCGATGGTGGATGAAGAGGAATTGATCCGAGTGAAGCTCTCAAGCGTGCACCAGCGGGAGGTGCATGTCAAACGACTCTTCCAGTCGTTTGCAAACTCACTGTTGAAAGACTTTGGAGTCAAAGGTAAACATGGAACGGCGGTGTTGGACCCCCTTGTGCAAGACCGACTGATGGATTTGTTTAAAGTGAGTTGGAGTCTCGATTTCATTCAATGCGATTCGATTGATATCGATTTGCTTGCAGACGTGCGAAAATGTTGGGAGGCTGCATCACCGAGCGAACGCGGACCTGGAGTTGGACGAAGATATGATTGGGGAGTTGCTTGGGGAGAAATCAGACCTTCCTGAAATCGACCATGCCACCTACAAGGAGCTTGCTTCCAAGCTGGAGATGAGCACGAAGGCTGTGCGCAAGTATTACAATCGGTCAGAAGACCTGATTTTTGCAGAACTGACGGATAATGCGCAAACCACGAAAACGACGGTGACAACGGGGGATCCGGGACTGGAGAACAAGGACGGAGACGCGAAGAGGAAACGACCGGAGGAGGAGGAGGAAGACGAGGAGTCGGGTGCACCTGCAGCCAAGGCTGCAAAGGTTTCTTAGTGAGTTGAAGTAGCATTTCACGTTTTTGAACTTGGACACGTTCTGGTACAAGACAGGGCTAGTATACCCATTTATATAGTGGACAATTTGTCATTAAATAAATCGACATTTGGCATAGATCGATTGGTATGCGGTCTCTATTTAGTAGTGGCGATATTGACCTTTATTAAGTCGAACGACTTATTTAGTGGCGATATTGCCACTAAATAAGCCGAAGTTGTTGGATATGAACGATTTATTTAGTGGCGATATTGCCACTAAATAAGTCGAAGCTGTTGGATATGAACGATTTATTTAGTGGCGATATTGCCACTAAATAAGTCGAAGTTGTTGGGTATGAACGATTTATTTAGTGGCGATATTGCCACTAAATAAGTCGAGTTTCAGATGACTTCCCAGGTTGGATACATGCTTCACTCCACTGAAGACAACGTTTTCATCAGGCAATCGTAATATCCATTCACGTCTCAGATGAATCATTGGACTATGGTCTGAGGGACAAGAACGAGGAATCATTAGATTATCGTTAGGTCTTGTTCATGTTGTCAAAAGTTGCAGGTGAGGAGCCTTTTGCTTGGTAAAGTCACACCGGTCTTACTTGACTGTATTCTGAGCAAGTCAATACGATAATCCACAATGATTCTTCGTTTTTGTCTTTGGTGGAATAAAGCATATATTCCGCCATGTTTTGTCCTCACCTGCAACTTGACTTGTCAACTTGAAACTCGAACTTCAGAACAATGGGACTGACTCTCAGCAGTCAGTCAGTCAATACGATTTGTTAGGCGTCAGGTAACCATTGAGACTCGCGGAACACCATCAGGTACCATTTATTTAGTGGCAACTTGTCCACTAAATAAATCCATTATTTCACCGTTTACTGATGCTCCTAGAGGGTGAGATGGGGTGTGCTCACCCTACCTCACTCTGAAAGTCCCTGTGATTTGCAAGCGAGTGGGTCAACAAGTCTGGCCTCACAACCTATGAATATATTATCAAAGATGGCCCCCATTTCGAGTCAATTTCGAGTACAATCAAAGTGGCTACACATGATCATCGATGAAGGTCACCGAATGAAGAACACCCAATCCAAGCTCACTCAAACATTGACAATGTATTACCACTCCCCCCGATACCGACTCATTTTGACGCAAGGCATTTATTTAGTGGATGAATTGCCACTAAATAAATCCATTATTTCAGCATCCTCAGCAGTCATAGCATGATTGAGTCATTGTTCTTCATCATTCACCAGTTCCCTGCAACAATGACATGTATATAGACCAAGTAACTAGTTGAACGCTTTTCGGCCCAGTCTAATTATGGTTGTGATATGATGTGAATAGTGTGATATAATGTGATATCCCAGTGTTTTACGGAAGCTGGCAATGCCTATATAACAATCCATGGTTCACAAAATAAAGTGAGACCCCCCTCTCTTGCCTGCTTAGCTTAGTCAGCAGCCGATTTATATAACGCACATTTCGACACTATATAAATGACATCCATCAATGTTGATTGCATGGATCTCATACAGGGCTTCAAGGAGCTGTACACTCATGAATATCTCGAAGACACAGACTTGGCTGTCAACTCAAGGCTAGGTTTGATCATATGCCTCAAGTGCCGAGTCGCACTCCCAAAGACTCGTGTAAAAAATCACGGAGAAGAGAAGCATGAATGGTCGGCAGAGACCACAGAGGCAGTTGGTGTGTTTCTCAGGGAAAACTGCACTGACTTGCCCACCAAATATCCACCGAGCGCGTTCGCAGAACCAGTAGTAGCTTATGAAGGCTTACCCATCGCCAACAACTACCATGGATGCTGTCATTGTGCGTATGCATGTCAGGCCAAGCGGATCAAACTACACATCAAAAACTGTACATATGCTGCACTTGACGCCAACGGAATCAAAGTGATCGGCACACCAAAGGGGAACATATCAGCACAGACTTATTCTGCTGCAAACAATCAAAGCTGGTTTCAAGTGATCCGCACCAATGACGAACCCACTGGATCAATTGCGACACAACACAGTCAACCAGATATCCAGCCAGGGACAGGAAGCATAGTGGCTCAGGGTGAATCAGTGAGAAACGCTTTTTATTTAGTGGCCAAATCGACACTAAATAAACTCGAAAACAGGCATTCGAAGCAGGTTCTGAGCAACCGAACGAGTCTGAATCGGTAAGAAACCTCATTTATTTAGTGGCGAAATTGACACTAAATAAATCCGGAAACAGACATTTGATCCAAGTTCTGACCAAACGAATGCGTCTCAATGGGTAAGAAACCGTATTTATATAGTGGCGAAACTGACACTAAATAAATTCAAAAACAGACCAACGGTCAAGGCTTCATGGATTTATTCGCACCAGCTCCTGACCAACCGAACGAGTCTGAATCGGTAAGAAAGCGCATTTATTTAGTGGCAAAACTGACACTAAATAAATTGGAAAACAGACATTTGATCCAAGTTCTGACCAAACGAATGCGTCTCAACTTTGGGTAAGAAACCGTATTTATTTAGTGGCGAAACTGACACTAAATAAATTCAAAAACAGACTGACGGTCAAGGCTTCATGGATTTACTTCAACCAGCTCCTGACCAACCGAACCCGTCTGAATCGGTAAGAAACCGTGTTTATTTAGTGGCAAAATGTACACTAAATAAATTCGAAAACAGACATTTGACATGGATGTGGATCAACGAGCATCCGACAAGCCAGATGCTCAATCTGATAATGATCCAGATGATCCAGATGATGATTCCGATGGTGAATCAGATGACGAGCTTGACAATGATTCGGTCGAGTGTTATTTTATTTCTGCAGCCTCTCACAACTGACACATCATTCTTCAACAGCCAGACGGACTGATACCTGTGGACGAAAGTGGACAGCTTTTCACCACAGAGACGCTGCAAAGCTACAATGTTGCAGTCAACACAGAACACCTCTTCTTTGTATGTACGGTATGTCACAGTGGAATGGGTACCCCAAAGCAGGTCATGTCTCATCTGCACCGGACGCATCATATCTCAAGGAGCAAAGCACTCCGAGAGCGTCTGTCGTTGGCAGTCAGGCAGCTCGGACTTGAAGGAGTTCTCCCAGACATGTCATCGAAAAAGCATCCATACCTGCATGGCATATACGAGTTGCAGGCATATGGATGTCGGTATTGTCCTTGTGCAATGACACACAGGAAAAACCTTCACGACCACGTCAAAGCAAAGCACAGTCCAAATGACTACAAAGACCCGGAAACAAGGGTTCTAGCACAAAGGTTGTTGGCAAGACGGAATGCTCCACTTTATCAAGTCAACGCACCTGTCTGGGAGGATCGTGATGATGAACAACCTGACAGTGTACCGGATTTCATAAAGTCCTTTGACTGGAACGAGCACCGGACAGGAACGAGCACCAGTGCAAGGAAGATCAGTCCGTGGCTTCTGCGGACGAGGTTTCATGTACATGTTGATGGATATGACAAGGACATGTTGCGCAAGTTGGTTGCGCATCCAGAAAAGGCAAACTGCAGTGACGATCCACCTGAACTGAAGAGTCTATCCAAGGCCGTTTACATCTTCTTTGATCAATGCACCAACCTGCTGGAGGAAATCGATGAGCTGGTGCTTTGCCGACTTCTCACAACAAATGAGGAGCTCAAGTGAGTTTTCGAACTTATTTAGTGTCAATTTTGCCACTAAATAAGTCTCTAATAGCGGTGTTAGCTCCAAACCACTGGCTCGGCATCACCAACACAAAGCAAGTCTCCAAAAGTACTGCCAAACTACGTGTAGGCTGTTGGCAGCTCTACTTCGCGGTCCAACTGCATCATACGAATTTCCTACCACTCCAGACCTGTCAGATGCGTTGAGCCAGCTCCGCAAGAGCTTGAAAGAGCAAACCAGGAATCCATCATCATCATCATCATCATCATCATCATCATCATCATCATCATCATCATCAACCAATGATGCACTCTATGCAGTTTTCACGGCACTGTGGCATACACACTGGCGAACCGGAAGAGGGAGAACGAGTTTCAACGATCCGACTGTTTGCTTCATAGCATTGTACTCTCTGCGTGAGAGTGGAGACTTTTTGAGTCCAAAAGACATCACAGAAGCTTTTGCACACGTTTCAGATCATCTGCTGCTGGTCACAGCACATCGAATCCACAAGGAAACCGAGGAGGGACTGTTTGACTTGCAGACAGATGCATGTGACAAGTACACCAAGTTCAGCAGGGTGGCAGAGCTGACCACATTCGCAACGATCAACAGCATGTGGCAGTATGCCAACAAGCTCAAAAGGTCCACCATGTCTATGCCTCGAATCTTCTGGCTTGACACGGAAAACTACACGGAGCTGCTGTACAAAGGTCGGAAGGTGACTCTGAGCGAGATACAAGTGATGATATCAGGCTTGCAAGGAAAGCTTGTGACTCGCTTCGAAGAGTTGACATATGGCCTATTGGATCAGGAAGAACTGGAGTGGAAGGACCTGGGAGAGGACATGGAAAACCAAGACTGTGGATACAGCTTTGTCAATGAAGAGTTGAACAATCTGGATTCCAACAGAAAGTGGCGTCGGTTTGCAGAGAAAGTTTTTGAGGAGAGACAATCAGAATGGTTGGTGAAACCAGCAAGTGGTAATGCTTGTGTGTTGAACTGCCTCAAGGCAAGGCAATGGCTTGCTCATCTGGCTGAGTTTGAGAGCTGGCTGATGGCAGACATCCAGTTTTGCAGTGGTGGAGTCCCACGTGGAACAGAAATGGTCTCGATGCTGATGCGAAACATTGAAACACGTACCCGAAACTTGTATGTGTTGGGACCTCACATGCTGATGGTCCGAAACTACACAAAGCGGACAAGTGTTTGTCAAGAGGATCGGAACATCCCAAATGGACTCGATGCGGTTGTCAGCATCTTGCTCAAAGGCCTATACACATACCTTCGTCCATTTGCAGCAGCACTCGCAGCTCAGTTGGAACCGCACAACAAAGCAGCTGTTCATGGGTACAGGGATCTCATGTTCATGAACATGTTGAAGGAGTTTGACAGTGAGGACCTCAGCAAAGCGTTGGGTCATGCATCTGAACGGCACATTGGATGGAAGTTGGGCCTGAACTCATGGCGTCACCTGCAGATCTCGATAAGCGGACGTCATGGAGCATCTGATGGCGAAGTCCTTCAGTACATTGAGGAGGATGGATCTGTCAGGATTTCACAGAGCGGACACTCACCAACGACTCAACGAAATGTTTATGGAGTCTCACAGGAGTCCATGATTGGTGCTTCAGAACAGTACATCCGTATGTTTCTCAAGACAAGTGCGAAATGGGCGACGGTAGTCCGAGTTGTACCTGGAGGACTTGGACTTGGACTTTACCAAGCGCGAGCAACAGAGTTTGACACTCTGGTTGCAACCGGAGTGATCAAATCTGCACGAGTCGGAATTGCAACCACGACTCCAGCTGCGGGGACAAGAACTGAACAGCATCATCAATGCAGCAGCACTGACTTGGAGCTGAAGCAGATACTGCTGAGCATTGTAAAGCAACAAAGTCATACGGCAGAGCTACTGAAAAGTCAGCACATTGCATCGCTGACGGAATCTAGATCGATTGCAAAGAGCATATCCGAGCTCAGACTTGAGATGGAAGCACTTCGGGAACAGGTGAGAGGGATGAATGGACATGTACTTGGAGATTGGACCCAGCACTATGATGATGATGATGATCAGGGTGAGTGAATGGATTTATTTAGTGGCAGAACTGACACTAAATAAGTCTCGATTCTAGCAGGGACTGGTGGTAAGTGAATTTATTTAGTGGCAGAACTGACACTAAATAAGTCTCGATTCTAGCAGGGACTGGTGGTAAGCGCATTTATTTAGTGTCAGTTCTGCCACTAAATAAATCATCAATTCAACAGACATCGGTGCCAGCATTGCAGAGTTTTCTGACATCCAACAAGTGTTTGAAAACAAATCAGATCCCCCACCACCACCCCCACCACCACAAGTGCTGCACAACAATGATACAATAGATGCAGGTGATGCAGTTCATGTCCTCAGAAGACTTCGCAATGATCCCCAAGCAACATGGAAAGTTGCAGAGCAACGACACTCGATCATAACAGCTCTTCAACTCAGGCGAGACATGATATCCGGAATGAGAACCTCAGCTGGAAAATCAATGACAGTCATCATACCCACCCTGTTTGAGTATGGCTACACCTTTCTCCTCCCAGGTCTGAGATCCCTTGGTAAAGACTGGTGCAGACGACTCGACTCCATGAAGATCAAATATGAGCACTACCAAGGTGCGAAATCTGGCTTCAGGATTCAAGGCAACCACAACTTGATTCTCTCCTCTCTCAACTTTGCACAAGGTCCCAAGTGGGAAGAAGCTGTTGCGGACTTGCTTCGCAGGTCCAACCGTCCGCTTCTGCGGTTTGCGATCGATGAATCGCAGCTGACCATGATGGATAGCAAGTGGAGAAACGCACTTGACAATGTATTTCGCCTTCGTGCGATTTCACCATGTCAGATTGTGCTTCTGAGTGCAAACGTACCACCGGTTTCGATCCCTTTCCTCAAAGACAAGTTTCAACTAACTGATCCGGTCATACATCGCACTCACAGCTGCAGGACGGAGATACGGTATGTGATCGAGTCAAAGGTTGATCACACGCATCAAGCTCTTGTCAAAGTCAAGGGTTTAATCAATCTCCACATGGCTGGAACAGACCCTGATCGAGATCGGTACATGATCTATGTGCAGTTTCTTGCGGATGGAGAGTTCTATGCAAAAGAGCTGGGAATCGAGTTTTACCATGCAGTCACAAACACAAACGGGCTGACAGACGAGGATCAGGATGCCATCTACAGCCGATGGTGCTCAGGCCAGCACAGAGGCCTGGTGACAACACATGCATTGTCTGCAGGAAACGACTATTCACACGTTCGACTTGTGATCCATGTGGGTTCGCCTGGGACGATGGTTGGATGGTATCAGGAAAGCTCAAGAGTGGGTCGGGATGAACGGATTGGGACAGCTGTTGTGATTCCAACATCATCAGAGTTCTTTCAGACAGAGTCGACGGAAGAGTGGAGGAGGATCAATGGTGTTAAAGAGATGCAAGTGTTGCTGGAAAAAACAAGCGTGTTGCCTCTAGCAACAAAGGTTCGGTGTGTTCGCTTCAGGTTGACCCGCTTCAATGATGGGAGTGTTGGATACACCTGCATTGAAGTTGAAAATGCGCAGCTTTGCTGCTTTTGTCTGGAACGTGAGTCGTGTTTTTCCGTGTTTGAACAACTACTGAAGGAACGAATCTTATCAGGATATGGTCAACAAAGAGTACCTGGTAGACAGGATCCTTATGCGGGATTCGTCAAGCTGCGCAGTGATGAATACCCTCCACTCCAACCCTTGATCCCGACGCAGCACATGCCGACAACTCGGGAATGCAAAAAGAGATTACAAGATGCATTTCATCAAGACACGGAGATTGCAAAACGGCGGTTGAAACTGTTAAAGACTCAAGTTCAAGACACATTGAAGGTGTACTTGGATGTGCTGGTAGCAGTGGGAAAGAACTGCGGATTCTGCTATCTGAAGGGTGAGGTGGTTGTGCATGAAAGGTACTGTCCAAAGGTGAATGCGGTTTCGTACAACGCAGTGAGAGTGCATGTGAGGTACAGTGGGATGCCTCAAACACCATGCTATAAATGTCACATTGTGTCTGGGGGACAAGACCAGCTGCATCCCGGATTTCAGCAGGGTGCAACGTGTCCAAACTCCAACTTGGTGCTTCCCCTCCTGTGTGGGATCCAGCAGTCGGATGAGTTGAGAAGGAGAGTGATGAAGGAGCTGAAAGTGGAGGAGCACAAACACCATTGGAACGACGAGACCGGATTGATCCTTTGGTTGCAGGATGCCAAGGCCACTGAGCACCCTAGTAGCAGCATGGCTCTGGTTGCATGGCTTGGAAAAGAGTTGCAGATTATTGTAGATTGAATGTCAAAATTAGATTTATTTAACGTCCAACTTGCCACTAAATAAGTCATGAATCAGGCCAGACTCATATTTAAGGTAGATGTTGCCACTATATAAATCACGAATGATGATTTATTTAGTGGACAAATCTCCACTAAATAAGTCCATTATTTGACCATTTGGACACATCCTAGATACTCACCCTACCTCACTGTCAAAGTCCCTCCCAAATACGAATTTATTTAGTGGTCAATTTGCCACTATATAAGTCTCTATTTGTAGATCCAGACTGATCCGGTGCAACTCTCAGCTCAACACTATTCTAGGTGATCTGAACGTTCAAATCACCCCAAGTCCTCTTCGGACCGCCGTTTGAGGTGGACTTGGGATCCCAAGTCCCTTCGAGATCCTTAATGGTGAAATAACGGATTTATTTAGTGGCAATTCATCCACTAAATAAATCGTTAATTCCGATGGGATAGGATTTATTTAGTGGACCAATTGCCACTAAATAAATGGTATCCGATGGCGTTCCGCAAGTCTGAACGGTTATCCGACGCCTGACGAATTGTATTGACTGAGAGTCAGTGTTGTTGTTCAAGTTGAGAAGTCAAGCTGCAGGTAAGGACAAAACGAAGTTGACGCGGCGGAATATATGGTTTATTCCAGTAAAGACAAAGACGAAGAATGATCATTGTGGATTATCATGTTGACTACTGAGAATACAGTCAAGTAAGACCAGTGTGAGTTTACGGAGCAAAGGCTGCAAGTAGCAAACGAGTTCTGCATCCTCAGTGAAAGTGAGCGAAAAGTCAGAAGCCTCGAGAGCAAGTATTCAGCCACATTTGCAATTGGTTCTCCTCAATCACGACTTGATCTCAACTCAGCTTAGTCCCAACACGTTACAAGTGGTTGGCCAATGCACATCGTGATACCTTGGAATGATAGCCCCAAGTTTTATTTTATGACTAGGGATGATAGAGAGCGACAGTGTCTCAGATGTCTGCAGTCGATAGGATAATCCGATGATTCTTGATGATTCCGTGCTGGAACCGTCTGAGGAGATGTGTTGGTGAGCAGGAGAGAAAGTGTTCGGCGGGAGGGTGGAAGGCGTTTGGAATCCATTACTGGCAGTTGGTGTTGAATTGGACACGACTGCAACTGGTAATGGATTGCAGGACTCGTCTCTAAGCAGGAACGCAGACTTGTTTGTTGGGGTCTGCCAGAGTTCGAATTTGAGTACATTTGACAACAATATGTGAGAATCACGGACCTGCACTGACCCGAGCTGGTTGAGAGTGGAAGGAATTGAGATGATATAGGGACTTGATTATTTAGTGGCGAGATTGCCACTAAATAAGTCGTCAAGATCGGAATTAACGACTTATTTAGTGGCAATTTGTCCACTAAATAAATGGGTAATTCGGATCTGATAGTCAAGTAAGACCGGTGTGACTTGAGCAAGCAAAAGCTGCAATTAGTGAACGGTAAGGTAGGGATCGATACGATACATACCATGTGTCTCGTTGTATGCATGAGAAAAAGTCGGCAAAGTGAAAAATGCGATATTAATAAAAAGTAAAACGTGAGTGAGTGCAGCATCGAGAGTCGAACCATAGGCTCCGCAGGGGTTACTAAGCAACGGCGTTCGAGACCCGAGAACCACGTCAAGGTGAAACTACTAACTGCACCACATGTCCATACCTAGGCAAAGAAGGTCAGGATATTAGATGCAGTCGTTGGCTGACTGACTAAGCCAACCCAAACAGGAATTGATGTTCACTCGTCATGGATTGGTACATCACCGACGCGTCACGGACTGGCGGTGGGTTGGATGTAAGGATAAGGAAGGTGTTGGTAAGCTGGTTTCGATTTTGAGTAGATTGGACAAGAAGGACGGACCTCGAGCGGGCTGAGAGTGGTAGGAATTGAGATGAGTTGGGACTTATTTAGTGGAGAGATTGCCACTAAATAAGTCGTCTCAAGATGGGAATTAACGACTTATTTAGTGGAGGAATTGCCACTAAATAAGTTGTTAAGATCGGAATTAACGACTTATTTAGTGGCAATTTGTCCACTAAATAAATCGGTTATTAGATGATAGTAGGGACAAGTAGGGTCTGAAAACCTAGGGACGGGTAGGGCGGACACT
>QLOY01009631.1:0-10086 GCA_003313965.1 Megacollybia marginata
CTCGAGCAAAAGCGGGAAGCCAGGCTTGGGTGAATAACCACAGGCAAAAGCGGGAAGCCCGGCCTGGGTGAAATCATAACATCAACCTCAAGCAAAAGTGGGAAGCCAGGCTCGGGTGATAAACAACTTAATGTCATCCACAGGCGAAAGCGGGAAGCCCGGCCCGGGTGACAGATATGACATAACCACAATCATGAGTGAAAGCGGAAAGCAAGGCTCAGGTGAGAAAGGTACAGCATCGAAAGCAAGAAGGCAGACTCAGAGAAGATTCAATGAATGAGAATTGAAGTTTGAATATATGAACACTCAGCTCGTCATTAGGGTCCTTGATGATGTCATACTTACCATCCAAACACTGAGCGCTTCTTGCGAATACAGTAAAGAAAGGAGTTTAGTCGATATGTGAATCTTCTAAATTGCATTGAAAGGTGTCTTGAATGGACGGCTTCCATAATAGTCAGAATTTGTTGTGAATGTGTACGACCTCGAAGTGATTCAATACAATATGTCTTCAGGCCATTGGCAAGATCTCGAGCCTCATTAAAGAAATCTAACAGAGATAAGGCTGAGATGTGGAGATAATTAGATGATAGAGAAAGTGACAGAGGCACAAAGACAACACAGTTCATACTGTTGCGATTTGGCGAACGTCGATGTTGCTGATAAGCCGAAGGTTCCCACCTTCCGCTTAGTCAGCATCCCTTGAGTTCATCGCTGCGCTCTGATCTCTAGTGTACATGACACCAGGATTTTGATGGTATCAACCATGCCAAGTGGTTGAAATGAGTGAGCTGCTCATTTAGAACAGCTCAAGGTGAGAAGGAACGCCGATGCTTACCTCTATTTCTATATTAGGACTGAGCGCTGCCTAGGCGCTTAAATTTCCCGATGCGGGAAGGTCCGACTATGACATTGATCCTGTTTAGCTTCAAATAAATGATTTTTTCAGCTGTAATACATTGATGAATACTACTCACAATACTTCTAAGTAGTGCCTACAAAGTTGTGGGTGCACCTGGTGCACCTCAGGTTCGAACCTCGGGTTCAGGTCCGCCCTCTTCACGAACCCGAACCTCACAAACAGGTTCAGGTTCGGGTTCTACACAGCCACTGAACCCAAACCTCGGGTTCAGGTCCGGTTCGAACCCAGGTTTGGAGGTTCATGAACCAGACCGTGGCCAGTCTATTGACTACCGACCTTGGTGCGTCTACCTTTTGTTCTCCTCTCCTTATTGAACCGTTTATCCCAAATTTCTCTGATCGCAGTTTTCTCTGACTGCGAAACTTGATACAAAACCGGAAATAAGTCTGGTTTTAGCTTGTGACATGTAACAAAATGGGAATTCAAAAAGTACGTCCAAACAGCTGCAGAGTTGTTTGGGCATAGGGGACAGATTACAGGGACATTGGAACATGGAGAAGTCGATGTTGAAGTAGCTGCTTGAGTGTACCTCAGTCGCTGAGCTACAGAAAGGTTGGGACAATTGGAATGAGTATAATCGATTTGGTATGTGGCATTAGCACCGCTCCGTTTCCTGAGAAAGAATTGAAACATTGGTGAAGGTCAAAGACATAATCCACAGAGCGGTCACGGTTATGTTGGGCTGACTGTTGGGTTATAAAGAATGTGGGTGGCCATATGACCTTTGTTTTGCATTTCTCACATTCAAGAATGGTTCCAGGTGGATAATCTGCACTGTGTAATGTTGTCAGATTGGAAAACTGGAGTTCAGACCAACGAGCATACACTTTTTGGCTAGGCATAAGTAAAATGTAGTCTATTAGAGTATAATTAAGCTTTTAGAGCTATTACAGTACTTTTCAACACCTGATAGGCCCACCAGGTACTTTCTATAATAAGAGACACTTACCTAAAGGTTCGCCTTTTACCAAAGGCATTTGATAAATGGGCCCTGGGGGTCAATAAAGATGAATAAATGTGCCCCAGAATAATATAGTAGACTTACCAATAGATATGAGTTCAATGTCACTAAGGTGAGGTGGGGCGCTGTCCGTGGAACCCAACAAAAGCCTCGGCTTCCCGCTAACTTGCCTAATAAGGCATGATGCTGCATGATGCTGCATGATGCCGTCGGTTCTATCACATTTTAAGTTGTTTTACCCTCCAGCCTCAGTGGTCAGGACTCTAAAGCACTCATAGAATCAAGGGTGGCATACTAGTAGCAGTAGGAGCACATGGTCAGTGTTGATAGTCATGTTTTAACTGAAAGCTTAAGTAGCTTCATACTAGTACTTATCCAATATTCTCCTGATTTATTCAGATACTATCTCATGGAATGTCATCTCATATCAGGCCTATCCTAAGGATGTGCCTCCCATGATTTGCTGGAAAATCGCGACGCGACGGTCGCATGACTAAGTCGCCAAACCTCACCAAAACCCTCACCATAGACTTCAGGCACTGAATTTACATGGCATTTGAGGATGTATGACTTGAGAGAGCTGATTTGGATCAAACTGCTCAGATAATGGGTCATCTAATGATCCAGAGCCAATCTAGGACGCAACTATGACGCGATGTGGCGGTCATGTGACCGTCGCAATACATCCGAAATTCACCTTAACTAAACATGTAAGTGTCTGATTGCTGATCTATTTTCGAGAGTGGGATCTAATGATTCAGAGCCCATCTAGGGTGCAACTATGATGCAACGCGGCGGTCATGTCACCGTCGCAATACACCTCGGTGCTCACTCATTGTATCTACAGTATCTACAGTCTCTACTAGATTTACTGACATTTTTTTAAGTAAGTTATCATAATGATTGTGGCCTAAAGTGTTGACTGGTCCACCCCCATATATGTCTCACCAAGCAATACATCTGATATTGAATACTACTTCTACTGAGGTACTCCGATCGTACTCCGAGTCGGGCTGTAGGAACCTGCATCAGGCATTCTACACTTACTCTGTGGTCACAAACATTGTTCAAAATAATGATATTTGATGAGTACGGATGCATGCGAAAGAAGTAATCACTATTCTCAAATGTCCAAAAGACAGACCAGACAGCCAAAGTGGGTACAAGCCTTTTGAATTCAGGGGCATTCACACTTTTTCATTACTGAACAGGGTGGGAAGTAACCATAATATATGATAATATACAAATTGTTCTATGAGATGGATCAGTAATCAGATTAATCAGACACTTACATATCTAGTTATTCGAGATTTAAGGTGAATTTCGGACGTATTGTGACGGTCACATGACCATCGTGTTGCGTCCTAGTTGCGTCCTAGATTGGCTCTGGATCATTAGATGACCCATTATCTGAGCAGTTTGAATCAAATCAGCTCTCTCTCAAGTTATATATCCTCAAATGCCATGTAAATTCAGTGCCAGAAGTTTATGGCGAGAGTTTTGGCAAGGTTTGGCGACTTAGTCATGCGACCATCGTGTCGTGACTTTCCAGTAAATCATGGGAGGCAATTCCTTAGGACAGGCCTTAAGTTGGCCTAATATGAAATGCCTTTGGTAAAAGGCGAACCTTTAGGTAAGTGTCTCTTATTATAGAAAGTACTTGGTGGGCCTATCAGGTGCTTTTCAAAGCTTTCCAAGCCACTGGAAGCCTATTTCACTGTGAAGATACCTAAGGTTGAAATTTGACAAATGTCAGGTTGGAAATCACTGGTAGACCTATAATAGGTTGATGTGTAGGTTGAATCCGGTCAACCTACGTGATCACTAGGCCAATTTCAACCTATAATAGAGTTTTTGATGCACCATTTTTTGCATGAATTGAGCATAGGTTGAATAGATCAACATATAGGTTGTACACATAGGTTGAATAACTGAGTGTAAGCCAGTCACGCGCTCAACCACATGCATCTTTCTACACCCACATCGAGATCACTGTCAACACTGAGCTCGAGCTCGCGGCAGACCATTGCATCAAATGGCTGAATCAACAGATATGATGGCTCATTTTGAGGCGTGTTTAGACACGTCAGATGTAGAATGGTTGGACAATGAGTATGTACCAAGTTGCAACGGCACCTTACCAACAACACGTCTAATCCATACATTTTAGTGATAACGGTCCAATTACTAACAATCTGCGTGTCTTTCATCCTGAGAAGGCATGTGGTGCATGTCTTCACCATCATTCTACCCTCTATGCACAACATGTCAGGGAGTATGCTGAGAACGAGCACTGGGCTGACTTCCCCTGTGTCCGCACTTTTTTCCATGACTTGGAACTTCCTCGTGAGCTAGAGACAGACCAGCTTCCCCTTGACAGCAATACACCTGTGGGTGAGCAACTACAGATGCTCATTCACCTCGAACTGATGCAGACCAACATGATGCGATCCAACTGTGGAGAAGGGGATGAGAATCAAATTCACAGTGAAATGGGGCTCTTGTTGTATTACTTTGTGAGCCATTTTCATGGTCTGATGAAGGGCATTGGGACCGATGCTCATTTTGGCATGACCCAAACTTTGCGGCGTATGCGCTCTATTTTGGGTTTGATGCATGAGTTGACTGAATTGGAGGGCAAGATATGGGAGGCAATCAATTCAGAGATGCGACCTTGTACACACCACCATTGACACGAATAAAAATCTATTCATCATTGACTTCTTCTAAATTATCAAATACCAGTGCGTGAGCTAGATTTCCACTCTGGTCAATGATTGCCCATCCACCCTGGTCAGGCACTCATCCAACCAGACTCTGAATGCTTGTTATATCTATTACATGAACCCTACCATGATCCTTATAGTAGTGAATGTCCAATTCACGTACAGCTTCAGTATCAATTAGGTTGCAGGACTTGATTGCTGCCAGAATAAGGATAGTGGGACAGTCAAGATGCAGAGATGGAGATGGCTGGGAGAATCGAATAAGATATATATTCAGTAGCTGCCCAAAGAAGGTCTGCAGTTGAAACTTGGGTGCAGCCTTGCGACGTCGTGCATTCAAGTCAACATACATCTCATACTGCAACCAGTTGAATGTTGACCTGCAATCATCATGGGAAGTACTCACCCACACAAAGCTGGCATCCTGACCATCCTCACACATGTGACCAACCTCAGCAGCTCTGATGGTATCACCAGCATCAGAATCAGTACACTGTACCCTTCCCCATTGCTCGATTATTGCTTCTTTAACTGCATTGCGAGCAACTGTTATGCTAACATTGAATCGAGTACTCAGAGCTCCAATGATAGAATTCATTGCAGAGCCACTTGGACGCTCACATATTCGAGGGCCCTGTAGTCGACAGGTCTTGTCTGCTTACATATCATGATCAGTTACTATATCTACACTTCAAAATTCTGTACACGTACACTTATCCATATCAGCAAAGGTGATAGCTTCTCTTGTTGGTGGAAGTGGTTTCAATGAGAGTTCAGCTCTTACGTCATACACAGTCTCGATTTGGGTCAGCTGTGCAACTTCTAACACATGTCGATCGAGAGATGCAAAAGGGTGGCGGCGACTTTTTATGGCTGGTTGCAGAACACTGCAGTACCTCTCCATCGGGAAAGCCCATGAGCACCAGACTGGTCCTGTGGCCAGTATGCTTGGAGCAATGTGAAGAAGTGCGTGCAGAGTCAGAGGACACATAGCCACGCGGTCGGGATCATGTTGATAGTATAGCCTAGTTCAAAGTGATTTTAAATTCATAAGCCAAAAAAAAAAAAAACAGCCTACTTTTCATATTGTGTCACCCAATCAATAAAGCCAAGTCGCAGAACCTCAATCTCTTGCCTTGTGATTTCGAATTGGAGGCAGATATTAAGGAGACGCACAAAGCTGATGAAATGCTTGTAATACCTTTCATGTTTCAAGCGCCGGCGCAAGAGAACAGGACCAAGAAAGAGTGTCCAGAATGAATACATTTCTGCTGAGATGTTTCCTCCTCCATCAGTCGCCAGGTTGGGTACTCGAGAACCATAAGCAGATGATATTGTAGACCCTGCTCCTGCGGACCCGGTGCTGACTTCATGCCAAATGGCATCAGCAATTCAGTATGATCCCGATCCCTCATCGAGACCTTTAAAATCAGTCGTCCACAGCAGAATGAGATTTTTTACATTGTTTTCCCATATTAGATGCATGAAGTCATAAGGAAAGCAGAGCGGAAAGGTGAGTGAATCAAGATGGTACAAAATGGATATGCCTTTGACACCGTACTTCATAGCAAGGCGATCTGCTGCAGCATCTGTTGCGGCCGACTCAACTTCCTCACCCTGAGTGCAAATAGACTGATGAGTTCGTAATGGCAGGTTTGCAGGGTCATAGACCTTGACCGCATCATCTGCAGATAGTGCTGAAGGGTGGCGAGAACGATTGAGAGGGACATAGTATGTTGTCCCACCAGCATCTGGAACACGTACTCCAACAATCTCACACATGCGACATGGTGCGTAGCCGTTGTGTCCCTTCATGTGCATTACCATGGACATGGCGGGTATGTCCCCAAAAATGAGAATGAGGAATGCATGCAATGCGAACTTCTGTCGAGAAAGGATATCGAAAGCCTCGACCCCTTTCAGAAGAAGTAGAAGCTCCTGTACCAATGGCCACAGAAAGGAGTCAATATCTTTCAGTTTTTTTGGGCCAGGGATAACTCCAATCAAAAGAATGAACTCCAGATGGAAGCGGATCTCAGGAGGAAGGTTATAAAGGAAAACAATGAGTGGCCATGCTGTCATCTTGCGGCATTTGAATGGACAATACCCATCAGTTGACAGCCCGAGTGCAAGGTCACGCGTATCAGCAAAGTAACGGTGATTGTATACTTTGTCTGCAACACGAACATTTCGCTTGAGCAAGCTATGATAGACCTCACCATCAAACACATCATTGACTATGTTGGGATTGTGTTGATGTTCCGATCGATACTGCAAGAGTGTTGCCATTCTGTTGTTAGAGAGAAAGGCCTTCAGTCGTGGTATGAGAGGCAGATAGGTGAATTTTTTTCTTGGCTTCCCGTCTGCTCGGAAACGTTTGTCTTTGCAGTAGGGACATGCCTGCAGGTCCTTATGAGGACCCACATAGCATATGCATGAGTTCAGGCAGCAGTCATATATCTGTGGCTTGAATCCAGACAGAAAGGCAACACGGGTGCGAATGTTGTCCAAACTAGGCAATGGAGGATCTACAGGGAACACTTGAGGTGTCAAGCAGAAGGCACGGTCAGTTGTCTGTGTTTTGACCTTATATGCGAAGGCCCAACAAATAGCCAGGTCATATTCTGCTATTTTGTTCACTAGCCAGGTTGATAAATAACAAAGCAATGGTACTGTTGCAGAATACTTACCAAGATCTGCAAATTCTGATTCATACTCTGCACCAAGCTGTTCCCAGGCAGACAGACCTGCATCAATGTCTGCCGCAAAACAATCCCAATCCACCTCATCATATTCATCATTTGACTCCTCATCTTCAAGAACTGCCTCGTCTTCGTCGTCGTCTTCATCAGACCCTGGATCATCTGGAATGTCTAAGGAGGTGCGCATACGATCATTGTGTAGACGGCTGTATAAAAGCCCAAGATCGACATCTTCCTCATTGTCATGTATCGCGGTATCTTGAGGACCATCAGAGCTACTCATGGCAGGAAAGTCAGGTTCTAAGGACATAGCCCGGCTGCTAGGCTTGCCATCATCAGTGTCATTCTCCAAGTGAAGTGGAAGGATATCTTCCGGTCTGGACAGAACTGTATCTTCAACCATGGATGTAGACTGCCCATTTGTGATAGATAAAACATCAGTAGAGCTCTGCTCTGACCCAGAATCGTCTAGGTCAGCCAATGTAATTGAACGGATCTGCGACGCAGCAGAACTGAGATTTGGTGGGTATGGAGCAGTCTGGCGGGCACGACGGTGCTGGTGTTCCACTTTGCAAGGTACATACCGGTTGCAGCAGACACAAAGGACAGTATTAGCCATTGGAGAGATAGGAGAGGTGGACTTGGAATTAATTGCAGTTAGAGCACATGACCAAACTGTATCTGTTGATTCTACCTCCTCAACTGCAAGCTTCAAAATTCCATGCCAGTACCACCATGAGCCCATCGCAACTCCAAAACATCAACGGAACCAACAAAAAGAAGGGGGTCAGGCCTCCCAACCCAAACAAAAGTTCAGTGCCATCAACACAGGATGGACCGACAGCCAGCGAGAAACCCCAAGCAAAGTCCTCTAAAGCTAGGGGAGGACAGGCAGGAAACCAAAATGCAGACAAAGAGAATGTTGATGAGACAGTCACTGCACTACAAGGTCAGAAACCCACCATGTTGAATGATATCTAACTTACTCACCAGCGCGTATTGCGGAGCTTGAGAAACAAGCCCGTGCTCCTAAACCCGATAGAAACACAGCGCGCTCACCCAGTCCCAATACAGAACCTGACAGTGAGCAAGATATCAATGACGGTACCAGTAGGTGTGCGATCATCTGAGAAAATGACCTTACCACCACAAGATGGGTCGAACCAGCCACTTGACAAACACGACAGCATCCAAAAGAGAAAGCACCAGACAGACAGTGAAGGTAAGTTACTGAAATCAACACGTGGATCACAAACTTACCTTACTCTGAGAATCTGGAACTGATGGTGATGGCACACCAGCCACCATAGGTCCGAAGAAAAGGACTCACCCAGGCTCTTCCCATAAGCAACATCAGTCGAAGAAATTGATTGCTGATGTGGTCAAGGTTCCCAAGCCGTCAGGAAGCGACTGGTCCATTGCTATAGAAATGGGTTTGGCGGGTTCTACCAGGAAGAAACAAACTTACAATGTGTTATTGGTATGTCTCCTTCATTTGTAGCCGGTTTATATGACAGCTGGTTTAGAGAGATCTGCATGACCTCTCAATGAACGCGCGCTTGCCATGGGAACGGGAATGGAGTGAGATATCGGCTCAAGACAAAGCAAAATATTTTGCTGTGGTAAGTAAGCAGTAGCATTGTTTAAACCAGACTTACCACAGCCTGTAGGCACAAGAGCGGCATCCCATTCTATCCCGATTTGACAATGACTGGGCCACGGAGGCCATTACATGCCAGTACTTCTCTAACAAGCGAAAGACCGCCCGCCTTACCTGTTCCAGCAAAATATGAATACCTAAAGGACAATGCGGCCAAAAGAGACCCGAATGCTTCCTGCAAAAGAAAGTCAACAGAAATGCTTGAGGAGCGCAGAAGGGTGAAGAAATCCCGCCTCTCGAAGAGGAAACAAGCAGTGGATGAGGATGGAGGTGAAGAGTTTGTACAAGGCTCATCGAGAGATGGGGTGAGGGACGAGGAAGAGGAAGAAGACGATCAACAATAGACGTGTCACGTCCCGTGGAATCAAACACGTCTCACGAACATTTACAGCTATTCAATATTGATTACCTGCCGTGCTGGTATTCACCCTTTCTTTTTAGTTTTATTCAACCTACACTTTATTTATTTACAACCAGAATGCCAATGTTATTCACCCAAACAGTCGTTGCTCCCAATTCAACCAATAACCCCGAAAACAACCTATCAGCGAGGGATTATCCCCACATTTGGCCAGATTTCTGGCATAGGTTGAAAGTGGCCTTTTTTGGTGGGTTCTCAACCTATTAAATTTGAGGTTGAATACCAACCAAGCAGGTTGAACGTCACCCTAGAGCCGGTTGTAATTTAACCTACGATAGGTCGAACTATAGGTCGAGTTCCAACCTTTTGGATTTTCCCAGAGTTTGGGCTAGGTCATACAATCATGATTTTCAGCCGGCTCAGGACCCCTCCCTCCCTATACCCTGTGTCACGTGCTGTGATCCCGCACCCCCCTTGGGAAGAAGCGACAGTTTTTAGACAGTAGATTCATCCAAAACCGGGCTTCGGACCCGCTGTTTGAAACCGGAACAATATTTTTGCCAAAACTCCTAAATCTTGTCCGGATCTGCCTTACATAACAATCGGGCTTGTAGGTCCTTGTCTGTCCTTTGTACAACTCGCTTGCGTCCGCGTTCGAGGTCGGTTAGGGATAGTCTAATAGTTAGTGACGGGGTCACACCGTGCTGGAATTGCTGATGTGATATAGGTACGTGCCATTTAAGCCAGCCATTTC
>QLOY01009634.1:0-13052 GCA_003313965.1 Megacollybia marginata
GTCGACTACCTGCAACTATCGTGACATGAGTGACTACTATATATAGCTACCTACCTTCGCTGACACCTATGGGCTACTATATAGTACTATGTAAAGCTGGACTTTACTACGAGCCTACTAAACCTATGTAGTATCAGTAGAACAATGTAGACTTGTCTCTTTTTCCTGATGAATCAGGTATAAAATGACGGTTCGGCCCGCTTTCATTGCTAAAGAAGCTAATGCTGCTTAAGCCGATCAAAGCCACAGCTCAGCCGGCTCAGCGGAGGACCCTGGATTATGGTAGGATAGGTTAGATAGCGGTTCGGACAAAAGGACCCCTCAAAATCCCAAAATGCTAGTTCAAGGTTTGGATAAAGGCTTGAGCGGCAGAGAGGCTGGTGTTGAAGTTTGGATATTAGGGTGGGAGCAAAAGGGCTTGTCCGAGGCTTGAACATTGGCATTGCCACCACCTGGTGAGATCAAATTGCAAGGGGGCACCGGGCTGAGAATCCCGTACCAGACGTTGGTAGGTAGGTCCACCATCAGAGATCTTATAAATTTAGTTGACACCCTACTTTTTTCAGATTATATGGTTCGATTTAGCTTCAAAGCCCTTGAGACAGCATTGAAGGCCCTCCAACAACTGTTTCTCCCAGTGAAATAGCTTCAAACTACTTATTACTCAAATTCTACCCTGAGTCACATGATGGTATGCATGTGCCAGGATGACAGCTAAGATGTGAGTTGCACATACAGACAAGATGAGAGTAGATTAGATACTACATTACATTGTTTTATATATGAATAACCCATATCCTACCATGGAAAGCTGGATATGGAGGTGTTCTTGCCTAAAAAGGCAATACACATGACCTTGTAGTAGGTAGGTCCAGCCAGAAGCAAGGGGTAACGTAACTGGAAATAAAAAGTTGACACCAGGGGTACCCGTGAGAAGTCACACTGACTAAGCATTACAGTTGCTATGTAAGTCTATCACGCTACTATATAAGGTAATGATCATGTGGAGGGAGGGTCAAAAACTGCCAGGGAAATTTTTGGAAAAGATGCAGAATTGCTCAAAACACAGAAAACAAATAGGCAAAAATTTCTTTCCATTTTTAGCAGTGTAAGTCAATTATCTGGCTAGATAATGGTTGGACCAGTCTCGGACCATCACAGCTGAATTGGCAAGGCCTGATTACCCCCATTTTCGACCTGGGGTACTTTTCTTGAGTTCCGGTTACCCCTTGGCCAGAAGGTCGTTAAAAAATTAGTCAACGTGCAGTACTCAATTATATTTCCGGTACCCCCTTGTCAAATTGTACCCCTCATACCACTACACTGCACAACTAATGATATCCTATGGTGTATTGGCATAGAATACATGGATTCAAGTCAGCTACAACATTGAGATTGTGACTGTCAGCCATTGGCCAATGTGAACAACTATGAAACAATGGCCAGGCAATCTGAACCACTATATCATTAACTAGAGGCTTAATTGTTCACATTACACCTCATTACACTAATGGCAACTGTCTATTACGAACAGCTGCGTCTCCATGGTCAATAACATGGTGCAAGGGGGTCATGGGATCAAAATCCCGCACATGGGGTAGGGGGGGGGTCCTCAAAGGTCACCAAAATTTCTAATGTGACCTTGGTCTCAGACTGCTCCAGAGACATTTATTTACATTAATTGAAGCTTAAAACTGTTATGATTTTCCCCTCATTCTAGTGCCCAAACACGTGCCTTATCAGAACCTTACTTCATTTCACATTCACATCACCCTATCTTTCATTTCCCTTATCCGCTATCTCTTAAATTAACTTCTGATAGCTTATCGCAGAACACATGGCACAGATAGCTTATCTTTTTCCCTTGTTATCTCTTTACTCCACTCATACGTATTTGTCGATCAGATAGCTACCTCGTATTTAAACCTTTAGTTACTTGCTGTATTCTTTAGTTTTAGTATTATAAGATCTACCGAGTCTTTGAGTGGCCTGATAAGCTCTCATTTTGCTCATTGCCTTACAAAATACCTCTTTCACCTCACTCATCTCGATAGATAACCTTGCCTACATTCTACTCCTCATCTGGCACATTGCTGTGCTCAACCTCATCTTCGACCTCATCACTTATCAACTTCATTAATGCCATTGTATCAACCGATGCCTACGTGTTCGACAACAGTGATACATCCGAGCAACTTGTTTGTAAACTCTCCTCATCTCATTTGGAAGTACCGTTGGCTAGCGGGAAGTTCCCATCTTGAGATAGACGACATTAAGCAGACCAGAAACACCGATCAAAGGATTGCTAACCGCTTTAAGTGAATTATCCTCCCAACAAAGCAGAACAGGAGTGAAAACTCCAAAACAATCTTATACTCAGACGATACCACCAAACTCAGATTGAATCAAACTTTCAACCATACCCCACCATCCACTGACGTGTCAACAAACTAATCAGACAGTTCTCTAGACCATTTGACTACACTCCTGGAATCATCAGCCAGATCTATTACACACATCTTCTCACAGAAGACTGGGTCAATAAACGAAAGACATATGCAGACACCAGCACTAACACAGAAACCAAAGAATACAGAGATGTAGCTACAGCTGACCTTAAAGACTACGTATCATACATTTCTGCAGCAACCCTCATCAACGCTCAGAAACGCATTACTGAACTTGCACACAGCCGACAAGTTAGCATCTACACAGACACAGGAATCAACACAGACAACAGCTTCGGATTCGACACAGCAGTGTGGTTGGAATCACATCAGACAGAAGGCAGTCAACTCCTCCCAGCAGACTTAGAACCAATCAAAACACAATCACAACATCACAAATGCAAACAACAACACAGCAAAGAATTACCCAGGTGATCTCTCAGGTGGAGAATCAACTAGCACAGGCACAATTAGAAGACTGGTTTATTACCAGCTGTAATCAGAATAGCACAGGCAATACACGACTTTTGATGACTTGGAACATTTTCCAGCTTAGCGTCAGAAGAAACAAATTTTACCTTGACACAGCCTCTGAGCTTCACAGCTACAATGTTATCACAGACCAGGAAAGGAAAATATTTGACAACATCTTCACTACAGACTCCTAAGACCATACGTACTCGAAGAAACATTACACAGCATACGCAGATTACTCAGACACAATAGCCCAGATTACAACATCCACTCCGATCTGACTAGTCTGTGGGTGGACGCCAATTTCAGCTCTGCTTGATGTAACCCATTACATCAACAACATATATGGACCAAATCACTTTGTAACCCACGTACAGGCAGACAGATCATATCACATTTATCGCAACGTATACCTTGGACACATCCCAGAAGTCCAATACAACCAAGACAGAAAACACTTTGAGCCAAAAGACATCATCCTTTCAACAGACTTTCTCAAAGAAGCAATAGAAGAATATTATGCTGACACCTCTGCAGAAGACCCCGAAAACATACCAGTACCATTCAAAGAAAGCTTCTTCACCCCACCTGAATCACCAGAACTTGAAGTGTTACCAGAGATTCTATTTGTCAAGAAGGAATCAATAGAACCTCCCAAGTCAATGCCACAACACCAAACTTTACAGCCAACCAAATCATCACTACACACAGTCCGTTTTGAAACATGACAGACATCGACACACCCATGCCATCAACATCAGGAAAAGCCCCGGAAAGAATCATATACACCATAGAACCGCTGTATTATTACCCAGACAAATGTGACCATGCGGACTCATGTATCATATGACAGTGAGGGTGTTATGTATCATGAAGAATAGAGGGAGACTACTACGTCTGCATCCTTGGGAAATCCCTTGAAAAGGCCAAATATGAGATTCACAAAGATAGGACAGAACACTCTCTGGTCGGAGAAATAGTACAGCTATTCAAATCAACCACAGGGATAATGGGAACCATACTAGCAGAACCAGCGGACAGAGGAAACACCATTATCATATTACCAGATGGCATCCCAAAAAACAAAACACCTGAACAAGTTGTACCCACACCTACAGTAACAATGACAACCAGTTCCAAGATCAAAATCACTAGACCACCCAGGTTTACAGGTGATAAAAAGAACTGGGAAGGATTCATCTTAGCAGTCAACACCTACTTCATGGCCTATGTGGATGAATTCAAAGATGACGAACGAGAAATATAGTTTGTCATCTCATACCTCAGCACAGAAGATGGATCGCCATGTGTCGCATCAGACTGGTTCCAAAACTGGAAAGAATCACACTCCTACAATGGCATCCTTGTGGCAAACAACTTCAAAGGGTTCATCACAGATCTCAAAGAAGCCTTTGAAGATCCAAACCTAAAAGTCAATGCCGCCAACGAACTTCGAAACCTCAGACAAGGGAAAGACACCCTGACAGAGTATTTCACCAAATTTGAACTCAAAGCTGCCACTGCAGGATATTGACAGCTAGACGCTGTCCTCATTGACCTTTTTAAAAGCCAGGTACAATCAGAAATACGTGCAGAGTTATACAGAGGAGGAATACTGATTCCCACCAATTATGCCAGAATGAAACAGAAGCTGTACAACATTGAAATGGCACTTGAAGAAGAAAAGTTGAGATCGAACACCTTTCACACTGGAGCACCAATTCCACCCCGGTGAAACACATACACACTGCCACAACGACATAACACAGTCTCCTCAGACAATACCTCAGCACACACTTATGGAGGACAAGGACAGCCCATGGACATTGATGCAGGATGAACCAAACGGCTACTCGAATGCCAACACTGCAAGAAAATGGGTCGTCACCTCTCTAGAGACTGCAGAGGAGAATGTCCAGACTGTCACAGCAAACATCCTGGACAGTGGTGCAGCCTCAAGCCACCACCTTGATGACCTTTCACTACATGCATGTTGGAGATGATCAATTTCTCCAAAATCACAGATGAAGAAAAGGAACAGCTGAAAAAGGCTGTGGGTTTTTAGATGGGAGCGAAGCAGATGCAACTTTGTCATCCCCCGGTCAGGACTCTTATGCACATATTTCTTGTCAAACATGCCCCAAGGCATTGTACAATAGGAATACATCTTTTTCACATGCATGAGAGTCCAGCATCAAATCAGAAAAATGGAAGACAACGATTGAAGAAGTCAAAGATGAAGAAACCATTTCTTCGGGTCACTTCCAGGAACAACCACGGAAAGAAGAAAAGAAGCCAGAACCTTTCTCCTTGTTATGTGTTTTATCACAACTATGAAATCTTGCGGCAGAAGCAGGAATAGGGACATTAAAACAATGGGTACACGATCAGAAACAACGAGAAGTGGACAAGCATATCATTCAACTACTACTGAACATCCCCACCAATATGGCAACAGGGATGGACCAGCCTCTTTTTACCGAGAGGCCAGCTGATAACTGACTTCGTGACATCAGAGGACCCCGAAACTACTTGATGCTAGTATGAAACACTCCGATTTTGTTGCACTTGACTCCCATTTGGTTTCCATATTGCACGACAGAAAACTACATGCCCAACACCAACCAGCACAAACCACTTTGTGAGTGTTCTGTAAGATGCCAAAAAGTGTCTAATTTGAATAGCACCAGCCGCCAAGGTCGAGCACTATGTCCAGTACTATTGGCGTCTAGGATACGGAGACCAAGCAATTGCTAACCATGTGCTTGATCATTTCGACAGAGAGAAATATGGCTTGAGGTGATCTTTCTGTTCTGTTGAAGACAATTTGATTCAATTCCCACCCAACTTGAAGCAAATCATCAGTGAAAAGAATCCGGGACAAACTTGGCCTCTTAGGTACACGCCAGTGCCAGAAAGTGCTGTCTCCTGAGGACTGGTACCCAATCTATATGGAAGCATGCCAGCGATACCCAAATATGGGTGCGAGAGACATGGTCAATTATTCACGTCGGTATCATCAAATCAAAGTTTCTGAGTGCGTTACCCTTCAAGTTTCTTCTCCAGTCTCGAAACTGAAACATATTGTAGACAGTTCATCAATGATTGCTTTCACCTATGGGAATCGGAATGTCTCAAAGCCTGGAAACAGAGACAATTCCGTCGCAAACATTTTGTTTTGGCTGGCGTCATGGAGACTATTGCTGTAGGCCAGCATGACAAATGGAAACGCTTCGGTTTATATCTGCACTGTGGATTAGACCCATTTACAGGCTGTATTTGCTGGCTGAAAATTTGGTGGACTAACCGAAATCCCATTTTAGTCACCTCTTATTATATTGAGGCTGTGCGAAAAATCCTTGGTGTGTACTAATCTTCCGTTATGATATGCAGACTGTGACTTATTATCTCGACAAGCTATACCTCTTGCCACTCAAAGTGACCCCGGAAGCGAAAATTATGGTATTGCAAACTGCCATACATCCCTTCGTCACCACCTTGACCCATCGCTAGAGGGTACATTGCAGCATAAATGGATGAACACCAAAAAGAATGTCAAACCCGAAGCTTTGTGGTCAGATTTCTGATGGAATGCCAGTCCAGGTTTTGAAGATGAACTAGACAAGGGAGTAAATCAAGAGCCAAAACTCTACAATGTTGACGATCCTCTGGAAAGGTGAGTACTCCAAACTTAGTACATGGATTTCAAGCTGAGTGTGTCATGACCAGACTTGTATTTCGGTGGCTTGCTATCCCATACCTTCAGTTTGAGGCCGATGTTTGGGTTCAGGCAAGGAACGAGACGAAGAAGCGAGCTGATAAACACAAGATTCTCCCGCAAGGTGATCCTCCAGATGTTATACATGCAAAACCATGGCTTCATAATGCTAAGAATTTCATGGTGCGTCAACTCTCCTCGCAAGATCTTAAACCATCTGACATATGCAGATCAATGTCACCCCAGAGATCCTTGATGAAGCTGCTGCAAAGTGGGCACCTCCTGACAATGCTGTTTTTCAACTCACACCTCCCGACTTCCATGCGCAGGCACTGCAATTCTATAATGAGCTCAGTTCACCACCTGTCTCATGTCAGACCTTATGGGATGTCTACTGAGACCTTCTCTACAAATCCGAGACTGCTGGTATAACAGAAATTGCAAAGGATGGATGGCGAGCAGCGGATGATGAATTCTTTGAGGTTGAAGTGGGTTTGAACTATGATGGAAAAATGGGTCTGAGGCTACCGACTAGACTTTCTGATAACATTTTTGAGAGTGAAGCAGGAGGTGCCAACACCAATAGCCACTCTGGTGACTTGATTTCGAGTTCCGAGTATGGCTCTTTCTCAGAGTCTGAATACGGCTCATTTTCAGACAATGACGATTCTGAGGCAGAGGTTTCTCGAATTATTCAGGGTCAGTATGATGATATATAGAATGTGTTTCAGTAAAATGGTAATACAAAAACCGGTTGTTAAATTTTTGAAACAATCTCGGATTTTCGGTTTTCAGCAGTTCAAAAATTTCTTAACAGCCATGGACAACACTGTAACAAGTGCTTCATTTACAGATAACAACGGCACTGTTCTTTGCAAAAATCAAGCAAAATGTGAAGGTGGACCTAATGGTATTCTCCCAGCCAATACTCAGCTCAAGTATGTCAAAAATCAGCTTCCTGGAAAACCTGGTCGAATGCTTTGTCCACCCTGTCGTCATGTACTCAAGCTCAAAAAATCCACCAGCCAAGGCTCTACTGTGGTTGGTACTACCCAGAAGGACAAGCGTAAGAATTTCGACACATGAAACTAAATGTCTTACCGAAAATAGCCATGGTTGTCGATGAGGCAGAGATTTACTGAATGAATGTTAATTCACAACGAGGAAGTAAGTAGCAACACACTTGTATGTCAAACGACTTGACTTTCCATATCTTTAGACCACTCTGCACGAGTTGTCTCGGTTGGTGCTATGGGACCACCGGCACCCCTACCACCAACACATCTCAGACCTAGACCTGTTGTACAGGCTGGAGGAGGTACTGGACCAATTCTACAAGTCCCAGGTATTGCTGCGCCAGTTCACTCAAGTCTGGTTCAAGCACTGTCAGTTTCTCAACAACCTGGGTATACAAGTCATACCTTGCACATCGTGATATCCGAGCCAAGCTAGCATATACCTCTTATAGGGCACTGGTTGGGTCTGTTGAAGGAAGACTGATAGAGAGTAAAGGTCTGAGAGACGTACTAATCAGAGTAAGTGTTTGTTTTATGCATCCGCAAAAGCTTACAAACTGTATTCAGAACACGCTTGTCAAAATTGGAGATGTACCAGTACACATCGGAGCACAAGATTTGAAACTCCTACTTCATGAAGAGCTCAACAAGAAGTTTCAGAATGGCCTCAGACTTGATGGTCTGTCGAGTTTTGTACTTGCTCTACATGACATCCAGCTATGTGATAAGAACGGGGTACCTGTCAATATGGAAGAGCCAAAAGACATTATATCAAGTCATTTCTATCGAAAAGATAAGCACAGAACAGCAGTGTTTAAACCAAACTCACCACCGGTGGTTATGTCTCTTCGGGTATGTCACTTCACTATTCTACCTTGCTTGTAAGCTGATAAATAAAGGCCACTGATGAATGGAGAGCCTCCTTTGCGTTGTTTCTTGAGTGTGCTGAGGAGAATTTGGTGATGGACGAGACAAAAACACATCGTGGGACAACTGTCAAATCAGCTTCACGGTCACAAGTCCATATGCGTAAAGCGGCGGCACGAAAAACACAGGTCTCGGTAGGTTTTAATGGTACTTCTTGTTCATTCAGCCTACTTAACAGACATCAAAGGGCAGTGATTTGTCTGATGACTCAGATGCGGACTTCTCAGATCTAGCACCTAGTACAAGAAAGCGTTTGGGTTCCACTACATCATTTCAGGGGACACAGTTCTCACCTCCTACTAAACAACAATGCATAGATAAAGCTTTTGCTGATACTATTGACTCGGACTTGAACTTGCCTCCAGTACCTAAAACACCACCCATGGCATCACGGGCTATTACCGCTTCAGTCTTTACATCACCAGATGCAAATCAACTCAGGAACGCTCTTTCATCTACCAATGTTCAATCACTGAATGCAAAACATTTTGGTTCGTGTTGTTAATGAGTAAAATAGTGTCAAAGTACTCACAATCTGTAATTATAGCCAACACACAGGCTCTTGCTGTCTCTCTGCATTGCCTTTGATCCCTCAATTTGCAAAATGTACTCAATATCAGTACCAGTACTCCACTTATTCCTCTAGTTCCACAGGACCTCAAAACAATGGAGCTGTCAGGTTCTGGCTTTTTTAAGGATGCGACAGCTGCACAGTTGACTGTCAACTTTGAAGCCAGCAGACGAAAGCAAGGAGCATTCAAGTATGCTTACTTCGGTACATGCTCTGTTCCTTTGGACAAATCATTGTCTATGGGTGATTCAATTTGTGTCAAGGTCTGTTTTGAAGACCATCATGGCCAAGAAAAAGTCTGTCCCCCAAATGAACAAGTAAAGAAGCTGCTTATGGAGCTTCATTGCCTATCATGGGCAAGGGCGCTTGTTAACCTGGTCTATTCATTTGTCGCTCAATTTGAGCCCCCCCCTATCGAAGTTTCCCAGATTCAGTTTGTCTTAGCTGGTCTTGCAATCTCTCAGAACACAATGAGAGACAAGGGTCATGTTCTTCTGGTTGAACAGGAGATCAAAGGTAAGTTCTACAAGTTCCTTAGCAATGGAAGCGCCAAGATACTTCCTTTACCAACGGCTGAATTTGTTGATGCTGCTCAAGTGTGTGCATTTATGCAACATGTGCAGTACATTAAAACCAAGAAACTGGCTTTTGTATCCGACTTTCAAGGTAAGTAAAATGAATTTGGGACGTAACACATCTAAGACTTGCCCAGGGAACGGAAGACTGTTTACGGACCCCCAGATTTTAACTGATCCGTATGACCGAATCATTCTGTTTCATGAGCTAATCAATTCTGCAGAGAAATCGGTCGAAGTTTCACATCTGCAAACATACCCAAAGGCTTCTCGAGCTTCGAGACTGATCATATTTGCAACAAATACTGCAAGGCATTCAACCTTAGTTGCGACTGGGAAAACATACCATCATGGAAAGATCCGACTGTGCGCCGTTCTTCAGTGACTTCAACTCCGAGTCAACCTGTCACCAAGCAAAAAGCCTCTGAAATCATAAATCTTACTCAACTCGAGGAAGATCAAAGGGATAACAGTAGAGGCCGTTCTAGGGATGGCCCTCTGACTCGCAGATTTCGATGGTCCAATATTCATGATTTGATCCAACCCAACTTGGACAATGATCCGAGTCTTAGCTAATCACTGTTGCGGGGACTTAGTAGAAGCAAGGACAATTACTGCATGTGACTCTCACCTATATAGTTTTCGTTTCACACGACGCCTCTCCATCTGCTTTTCGTTTGCACTTGGAGCAGTTAGTGTCTCTTTTTCCTTTTTGGTATCACATATTCATTATTACTTAGTTTCAGTTGACTTGTACCTTCACTAGGTAATAAACGATCTGCTTTTCGTTTGCACTTGGAGCGTTTTGGTTGACTTGTACCTTCACTAGATTGTTTTTTCCGTGTCTTTCTTGGTCCCTCATTTCCTTCCTTCACTCGTCGGGACGGTTGATCAACAGGTTATGGGCTATTTCTGACCTGACCGAATACCGAAAGATCTTTCTCACTCTGTTCACGAAAATTGTTATCCAATATTATATTTGCCTCCACGGAAGTATCTTCCTCGTATGGCGGGTCAATCCTCTGCTCGTCTCAACAACCAAATTGTCAACTCCTCCAGCATTGTTCCAGATCAGTCCAGGGCACCAGTAAATTCCTCTACTGATAATAATAATTTTTTTGCATGTACTTCAAATTTTCTTTCGAATATCTTTACAAATTCTGGGTGCGAATACCGTCAGAACAATGCGTCACAGATCTCCAATTCTTACAATACACACGACCAAGTTTCTTCAAATGCACCAGATTATTACTTTACTCAGAATAACTCGTCAAATTTTCTTGCCAACGTAAATACTGAACCTCGTCGCTTTCATAACCTTCTTTTTGTATATTCCCCTGCAGCAGAGCACTTCACGAACGGAACAAACATTTCACGACTGGCAGGACCCGATGCCAGTATCAGGAATCATCCGTTACCGGAAATTCCACAACAAACTCCACAATCGCATTCCTCCACCTCTCTACTTATGTACTGAGTTCCGAGAGACTCCTCCACACATGGTACGTCAGGCAAGCGTTTGTCCTCCTTCACGCCTACCTGAACGTCCACGTCCACCTCCTCCTCAATCGGTTCCAAATGATTGGGGAGGGATATACAATCAAACCAACCATACCCATCCACAATCTCCAGCGTGACCTCTTTCTCGTCTGCCTGTACGACCAAATCATACTGCTCCTCCCCAGCTTGTTATATCTTCGACACCTCATCTTCCACAACAACCAGGACCAATAGCCTGGGATCCCAGCATCACTGTTCCTCTTCCTAACAACACCACGATTCTGTATGTACCGCTGGTGGCTCCACAACCTCAACTCCCCACGGTACACTATCATCAGTTACATTTAGGGAACGGACCAAATCCCAACCAATATGGACAACAGTATGCCACCCAGGCAGGACCAGTTCCTCGGACGCTTAACGTCTATAACCCGAGTGTTCAACAGTTGATTCCAGCACTTGGAAATCAGGGAGGGGGAAATCCCCAGACCGTTCCGGTCTACCAACCTAATATCCAAGTAGCCCCCCTAGGTGGTTATCCAAATCCCCTAGGACCCGTGAACGTTCCTCAAGCTTTTCGTGGTGCTCATGCTGTTGGGGATTTAGGTAGTGCCTTATGCTTTGGTAGATCTCTAACGACATCTTCTAATCTCTCTTTGATACCGCTACTTACTGAATCCAAGGACTGGACATCATGGAACAATGCGGTACTGGGGGCAATCTGGATGTTGGGAGCGATGGGCCATATCTTGGAAGATGACGGTAACGATGACCCTCTTCTCGCTTCAGTACACCCTCCCGAGCTCTACTGTGATCATACTCCTGAGGAACATACAGCTTATCTCAGTTTTTGGTCAATTGACTCAGCAGTTACCAGCGTACTTACAGCACGTTTGGGAAAAGGACCTGCGGCCTTTATTCCTCCAATCAATAAGATCATTCAAGAGAAATTTACTGCTCGCCGAATCTACCACATGCTCAAAAAGCATTATTCGAATAATGACTATACAGACAGTTTTATTCAGCGAGTACAGCTTTATTCAACAAAGTACTCAGGGGGTTCTGCGGAGGAATTCATCATGTCCTGGAAAACAGGTATCGAGAGACTCTGACAGTGTGAGTTCCCATATATACCCATTGATGTGGCTATGGTATTTACTACCATGATTCCTCAATTGGGTGCGTTATGGATTGAACTCCGTCGGAAGGTAAATGCCGCTTCAAGGGCTGGGGAGATTGATGACACTTGGCTGGACCACTTTTTCCAGGCAGCTGCAACTGACGCCAAGATTGACGCTCTCTCCACTAATGTTCAATTGAAAATGTCTGTTGTTTCATCCTCACCTGGGAAACGCAATGCTCCGCACAAAGCCTGCAAACAATGCGTCCAGTCCAGTACGACGGGTCGTTTCACTTGCTCCCAATGTGGCTACGACCATTGTGACCATATGCACCGAAAAGGTACTCTCCCCAAAAAGACAGAACCAGATGAATCTCACCGCAACAACACTGCAACTACCTCCACTTGACCGCTTGCAACAGTAGCGTTGGCGGAAGTACCGGAGGAAGGGGAAGAGGTATTTAACAGTACTGCTGATGTTCACAGTAGCACCATCGACAATGAATTAGATGTTGACCTGTGTGCTGCTGGTGTGGATTGTTATCCGGCTTTGTTCTCTGTACTGCAAGCTCCCGTTGCTCTCCTGACATCGGACCCTGTTGCACTGGCTGTATTGCATCAAAACTTCCAAGCACTCTTTGACTCAGGATGCACTCACCACATTATCAAGGAGCGCAGTTACTTCTGGACGTATCATCCTGAGG
>QLOY01009642.1:0-21313 GCA_003313965.1 Megacollybia marginata
CTTACGCGTTCAAGGTCGTTCCACCTTGTCCGACTACCGCTTCATGCCAACGTTTCTCTACCGGGATGGTCTGGCTCTTGACATCAGCGGCGTCCTTCGCGAGCTTCTGGAGTTCTTTGGTCACATCATCAAGATGGCGCTTCTTCTCATCCGGAGAGGGCGAGGCGTTCGGAGAGAAGGGGTCGTATACCAGAAGAACGGAAGACTGTTCAGCAGATTCGGGCGGAAAGTAAACATTCACGTTGTGAACTTCGTGAAATTGTTTCAACCTGGAAGACAAAGATGAGCGCATGGTTGAGATTAGCAATTGTACAAACTTCTTGGCCTGTTTTCCGGTAATGAAGCGGTGTACAAGCCAATCGATGGTAACCTCGGTAGTGGCCCCAATCAATTTGCCGATGAGCTCTGATACCGTACGAACAACGCCGTCGACAGCAGATTTCTCTCCAACAATGTCAACAGTAAGGGACGTAGCCTTCTCGATGGCAGCCGGGGTAGGAGTGAAGACCGAAACACCAGAATGAGAACTCATGAGGGTCTTCGGATATTGAATACGAATCATATAGGTCAAAAGCTGCCTAGAGAGTGTGATAGGACCAGGAAGAGGGAACTCGTGGATGTATTGCGAGTTTGCCTGTTCCATGACGGCAGATAGACCGGCCGGTAGGTCGCTACCTTGCCCCCATACGACCACTTCGTCACTGGGATCATCAGGTTTAGCAATAACTACAGCGCACTTGGTCTTTGCCATAACATCATCAACTGCCTTGCCGACAAGTAAACGGTGCTGACGTTTGGGCAAAGAGATCTTAAGTGAGGTGAGAGAAGACTTGAAAGTCTCGACAGAAGATTTGATGGCGTCGACAACTCGCACTACAACTTCTCTATCCCCACTGACAATGATCTCCCGGACAGCACGATTGAGAGCCAGATTGATGTCGTGACCCTCTGCAGCCGCCTCGAAAGTGGACTTGCGTGCAAGAACGAAAGGCAGCACGTGTGGGGGGATGTCCTTGACTCGCTGCGTAGCCTTTGAGGTCTTGGAAGCAATGACCTCGTTGATCATAGCCTGGGCTTCGTATACCATGGGTTGAGGACCTATCAAGGTTACTGGCACCGTGGTCTCCTCGTCGTCATCATCCTGAGAAGGAGTGACTTTGCCTGACGATGAGCCGTTAGCGTGGCCATTACCATTGGGAGCAGCAAGGGAGTCCTTGCGAGGAATGTCAACCCGTACACTGGTTTGATTACGGATTTCATTCAATTTATTTCCTGATGTGTGTGAGCTGAGGCAAGCACACAGACTATGAGCAGACCTTTAGGGCCAATGATGGACGGGATGGTGGAGGCCGGAGCTTGGATGACGAGAGTAATCTGAGTAATATGTCAAAAAAAATGCAAGGAATGCGGCCCCAAATAATTTACCACAGGACTGAGGAGGGCAAGAAGACTTCTTTTGGCCTTGTCCAATTCCTTAGCACTCTCCGCTTTGATATGGAAAGTAGTATGGCGGTTCTTCTGATTAGTTGAAGCCTCCAATTTGACCTTATATTTTGTGGTGACCTGCTTCATGACCTCGCCTAGAGATGTAGGTTTCCCATCCTTACCGGCAGTAGGCAGGTCTATCGCAGAGAGAGTGAGGGAATCTGAATGAGACTGTACTTTGCTGACTGCCGGTTTGATACGAGGGCCATTTGAAGACCCCCAAGTTGGCTTGACGGTAGCATTGGGAGTTGCTGAGGCCAGCGACGGGAAGGCAGCTTGAGAATCAGTGTCAATGTCCTGAACAGCAGGAGTTGCGGCCTTCTTAGAGGGCAAAGGGTCAGCCAAGGAAGGAAAAGGATCGGGTGCTCCTTCGAGCTCATGCCTCCTCTGCAAGTTGTTATAGAAGACATGAGATAGACAGCGGAAGGAATACCTGGAGGTCAGCAGCAGAAAGGGCCATTACGGGTGTCCGAACGAGAAAACCTTAGACGAAATAAACCGATACTGTGGAGGTGGTTGAGTTTGCAAAGTGTTATTCCTCTCACGATTTGCCAAATACGTGGCCCGGTAAATTTCTATTTATTTATCGAGTCTATTTTCTAAGGCCTAACAGTCCAAATGCATAACCCTAGTCATTATCTCCTAACCCTAACCATAAACATCCCTCCTCCAGCCCAGAACTCCATAGACTGGCGTAGAGCTGAGTAGAACAAACGAGCGCAGAATTCCAGACCCCATCGGACGCGTTATATGTTGACGTGGAGGAATGCAGCTGACATAATCAACTCTCAATGAACTCTCGCCGCTCATTCGCGCTCGCATTACTCATACAGACTTTCTGGCCATTTGCTGCTGCAGACCCTTCATTTCTCTCCGATGCTCTTGTCAGGAAAGACCAACTACAGAATGTCCTCGGTCATCAGCCAGTCAAGATCTCGCAATGCAAGAACACTCAGGTGCTGAGGTTACACAGTTCAGCTTCCATCACCCTCTGACTCTCTTCAGCCCACAGGCCCAATAGAAACTACGCTCTGTGACTTTGAAACAGTTGAAAGTGTTAATGACGATCTGTTTAACAACCTCAAGCTCCTCGTTAAGACTCCCTTCTTCAAGTACTTTCAGGTTGGCTCCTTTCCTCTCCCTGCCGCGTCCTAACTCTTCCAGGTGGACCTGTATCGTGAATGTCCCTTCTGGGATGACTATGGGTCCTGCAACGACCCAGGTTGTGCTATAACTACAGTCGATGAGGTGTGCACTGTCACGATCTTCTTGTTCGACACTGTATTCACACTTGTTCAGAGCGATATACCAGAAAAGTGGAGAGCAAAGTCTCTCAGCAAGGTAGACCCCCTCAAAGACGATGTACGTGTCCATTTACACACGGCTTCTCTCCCCTGAACCTCAAATAGCGTCATATACTTCCGGGTTGTTATTACCGAGATTCAGACTTTTGTTTCCTAGATGATAATACTGGTACGCGTCCTGCCATATCATCTTTCAGTCCTTACCGTCTTTTAGAAGGGGATTATTTTGACCTTTCTCAAATACCCGAGAGATACACTGGTTATTCTGGCCCAGACGCTCATCGGGTGTGGACATCCATTTATCGGGAAAACTGCTTCGGTCTGTCCGAAATGAACCTCATGAGCTCCAACTCCGCTGCTCCCGTCACTCTTCCGGATACAATGACGGATGTCCTTCGGGAAGAAGGCGATGATGATACCTGTCTGGAAAAGAGAGTCTATTATAAGGTCGTCTCAGGTAAAGTCAGTCAGAGTCTAATGGCTCCCGCCGTTCATATTGTTAAGGTCTTCATGCTTCTATATCTACACACATCTGCTATGATTGGTTGAATCAGACAACTGGGGAATGGGTATGCTCAATCACCATATGCTTGCGGTTCTTATATTCCGTTGACAGACTCCAAATCTTCAATGTTTTGCCACCCGCGTTGCTTCCCATCCTGAACGACTACAATACATCTACTTTAATACCGTTCTTTTATTACGGGCTGTTGCCCGCCTTGGGCCATATCTGTCTGCCTACGATTATTGCTCAACAGGCACTATGAAGGATGACCAGGAAACAAAGGCCACGCTAACAAACGTGATCTCCATTGCCCAGCGAGCGGGCAAATTCGATGAGTCGGTATTGTTTAGAGGAGAAAACGCTAACGTAGGTTGTACAGCTAGACTCCCCGATTATAATCTATATAATTACCTAGGTTCTCAGAGAAGAGTTCAAAACCCATTTCCGAAACGTAACCCGAATAATGGATTGCATCGGGTGCGACAAGTGTCGATTGTGGGGTAAAGTTCAGACCACTGGCCTAGCAACAGCCCTTAAAGTTCTATTCGAACTGGATGAAAAGGCCCTGGAGTGAGTTGATTCTAACATTTCCATCTTCACTCAATAAGCAAACACTAGTCCTTATTCGAACTTCAACCTGCTTCAGAGATCTGAGGTAGTTGCGCTTCTCAACACCTTGTATCGGTTCAGTGAGAGTCTGGAAGCCACCAACCATTTCCGTAAGATCTGGGCGGAGATCAGCGACATGGAGACTGAAGAGCTCATTCTCGAAGCTGAAAAGGCAACGGTGGGGAATGTAAGGATCACATTGATACCGGTAACAGTATCACTCATCATCTGCAGCCACGACCGTCGCCATTAGCAGGTCTGGAACATCGTGACACTGTGCTAGAAGAAGCCCGGCTACGTTTCGCTACCTTATTCCGGGTTTGCAAAGAAAGCACTTTGGGGTGCATGACCCTCCTCATGAACGTCTGGTTAAAGGGAGTCAGGGTGATCTCCGCCGTACTACAACCGTCAGGCAAGGAACACGGGCCTACGGGGGGTGAATTTGGAGAGTTGTAGACATAAATTGCACATGTACCATATGATCCACAATCCAACAGTTAATTTGGGAACGTACATTGGTCACGAGTTTGACATCAGTCACTTTGTTTTGGTAGTACACAGTACACTGTACAGCTTGTGTTCGCCCAGATCGTTCATGAACAGGCACACCAACTATGATCATCCTTGATGAAGAGTCAAGCAAACATGATATTGTCGCTGGAACGACGACTGTCCGGTTTCCCGACCTGGCCACAGTTTCATCTAGGCCATCTTCATTTCTTCCCGACTATGAGACATCCCAGGCTCTAAATCTTCATTCATTCGACAAACCTCGGTCACCCACTAGGTTCTGGCATTTTCGGACTGACTCCAAATTTTGGAGAGGGACGCTTTATGCTCTGGTTATTTATGTTGCCCTCACAATAGCTATCGGCATACCCCTGATTGTAACGGTGTGTGTGTCCAGATTCCACGCTTCACGCAGCCATTGACTTTGCCAGAAAACAAAACCGTCCTATCCGCCCCCGCAACAAGCACCGCAAGTGAGTTTGTATATGATTTTCCTGACTCGTCTAAAATGTCTTTGAAGGTGCGTGTAGCCTGGGACGGGCAGAACCTACAACTTGGCGACTTAGATGCGATGCCACTTTTGGCCATGGATAATAGCACTGCCTGCAATCAATGGTCGTCTCAGAACGATAATGCAACGAATTCAAATTTCTCCGCGTCGTGCGTAATATTAAAAAATTTCTTTCTATGCCAGTGCTCATGACCACACAGTTTAGAGCGTTCCTTTTCATTATCAGCCACCGACTCTTTCTTAATCCAGTCCAATCTATCCTGTGATTCACCAGGTCCAGTGGGGGTTCGTGGAAATCTTACCTTCGATTACAACACGGACCCCTCCGTTCCTACAGTATCTTTTGTTTTATCTTTGCAGTCAACTAGTTTTGAGCTTCGCCAAAAGACTTTTGTCTGTTTTACCGACGTGGATTCCAACAAAAGCCTATCCATATATGTAAGACTCCAGGATTTCCTCTTCTCATGGTCTCAACTTTTGCAGGTTCCGGACAATATTTCCTCCAATGATTCTTTGTCATTTTCTGTCAACGTTCTTTTTCCGCATCCTAAGCAAACTATCACTTATTGTGATTTTGCAACATACCTACCCTTCTTCTCCCACTACTTCGGCGATCTTAGTAATACAACTTTCGGTTCGTTCGCTATACAAGGAGCTCAGTCAGATCTCACTTTTGAGGTGCGTCGCTTGTCTTTATACATCTTATTTACATCCGACTCCGGTCAGTCTCTATATGCCGACCGTCTAAGCGTTAAGAACTCCTTTGCTGGAATATCTGGCAAATTCAGAGCTACCTCGAGCTTGAACCTTGATAACATTGAAGGGTAAATCACATCATTCTTTGATTGATTCATTTTCTTGATTGTTATATGTAGGCCTGTATCGGCCGACGTCACTATGGATCAGCAATCTGGTCAACCTCCTCCAGTATTTCAGATTAGCACTGGAAACGGGTATGGCTTTCGTCGCATTGATGCTATCGATTCCAATGATATCTTCAGGCCGCTGCGGACGGATATTCTCCTGGTTTCTACCTCTCGCAATGCCGGTTATGGCTCTTTTGTTGGCCAGATTCAAAATTTCAATGCACCAGTCGTTCTCGACGTGTCCTATTCTTCGTCCACGCCATCAGCAACGTCGCTGGGCCTATCGATTTTCAACACTCAGGCTGATACCAATATCACCATGGACGCAAAGTGGTCAGGCTCGTTTGATATACAAACGAAGCTCGCTAGTGTCCAGCTGATAAAAGGTCAAAGCCCTCGAGATCCATCAGGGAAGAATCAACCATGGACAATATCGTACCTTCAGAAAACCCAATCCCGAAACCAGGGTTGGGTAGGATGGGGTACGATGCCATCAAATGCAGCTTCATTGCAGAGTCACCTGCAAGTCGTCTCTTCATTAGAACCTATCGTCCTTCACTTGGGGGCAGATTCATCATGACATGTAATATATGCGTGTGGCCTGCTACTTCTGCATTGTATTTGTTATCCATCATATCTGCAAGTAATTATAGGTTAATTCATTGTACTCCTACCAGTAGTTCTGTTTCCTCATGAGAACGGTAGGGTGCGTGACGCTTTCTCAAGATCTTGCGATATCCTCGCTGTCTTCCCCCGGCCGCGGCGGGTGAAGCTTACAGGCGAATCGCGATTGCGTGATTGTTCATCATCGCACTTGGCTCCTTTATAAGGATGCTCTGCCAAATTTCTCCGGCATCGTAGCGTCATGGCCAACTTGCCTCACGGCGGAGTGCTCAAAGTCAGTGCAACCTTATGTAATCTGGCATTGAGTCTGATTCAAAATTGCCAGGATCTTGTAGCCAGAGACGCCCGTATTTCTGCCCAGCTACGCGAAGAAGCTGAAACCCTCCCAGATATAGTCCTAACAGAGGTCTGTAGTTATAAAACTGCTCTGTTTTACCAAATCCTTTGCAGCGACAGCTATGCGATCTTGAGTTGATCACCAATGGCGGATTCAGTCCTCTGGAAGGATTCATGAATGAAGTGGATTATAACAGGTGCATCTCACTCGCAACTAGCCTGAGAATCTTCAAGTCATTGACCTTTCTTAGTGTAGTCGATTCACTTCGTCTTGCTGACGGTACACTCTTCTCCATCCCCATCACACTAGACGTGTCCAAAGATGACATCGACCGCTTTTCCATAGTCCCAGGTTCACGGCTATCACTTCGCGATCCAAGGGATGATGATGCCCTTGCAATAATCACCGGTAATATTCCTTGCGGTAAAAAAGTCTCTTTCTCAGCTCTTTTTTCTCCAGTGGAGGACATCTACAGACCCGACCACGTAAAGGAGGCCGTCAAGGTCTTGGGGGCGGACGATCCTGCTCATCCTTCTGTTTCGTACCTTCACAACAAGGTACAGGACTACTATATTGGCGGAAAGGTTCAAGCTATCCAAGCCCCCACTCATTTTGACTACGTTGCCTTGAGATGTAGGTCCATATTATTGAGATCCTCTAGGCTGATCTCAGCGAAGACACTCCTACCGAGTTGCGAGCACATTTCAAGAAACTTGCCTGGAGAAAAGTTGTTGCCTTCCAGACACGAAACCCCATGCATCGTGCTCATCGAGAGTTAACAGTACGCGCCGCTCGCCAGCGTCAAGCAGTACGCTTTCTGGTTGTCCGTTATGTATGACTCAAACAACATAGAATGTACTCATCCACCCTGTTGTGGGTTTGACCAAACCCGGAGATGTAGACCACTACACACGAGTCCGCGTTTATGAAGCCATCATGGCTAAATACCCCAATGGAATGGGCCATTTAGCTCTCCTTCCACTCGTATGTATGGCGACCACTGATTTGCCCATCTCACATACTTCTAGGCAATGCGTATGGCTGGTCCACGCGAAGCTGTTTGGCACGCTATCATCAGGAAGAACTATGGAGCGACCCATTTCATTGTGGGGCGGGATCATGCTGGGCCAGGCAAAAACTCTCAAGGAAAAGACTTTTATGGGCCTTATGATGCTCAGGATCTCGTCCTACAATATCAAGAGGAACTACGGATCGAGATGGTTCCGTTCCAACAGATGACTTACGTGCCGTCCTCGGACGATTATCATCCTGTAGATGAAGTTCCGAAGGGAGTCCAGACTCTCGATATCTCTGGAACAGAGTTACGTCGGCGTTTAAAGACAGGTGCTCCAATTCCTGACTGGTTTAGTTACGAGTGAGCATTGAATCGGCCGATTCAGGATTGATACTGATTGCGATACTAGTGCGGTGGTGAAAACCCTGCGGGACAGTTATCCTCCGAGAAATAAGCAAGGATTCGTATTATTCCTGACTGGCCTTTATAATTCAGGCAAAAAACGAATCGCGAAAGCGCTTCAGACGGCTCTTCATGAACAGGGTGGACGCAGTGTGTCTCTGTTGCTCGGTGAGAATGTACACCATGACTCGTCTCCAGGTAAGATCAATGCTGCAGAGCTTTCCATTCTTCTGATTGCTTCTAGAGCTCGGGTACTCTCGACAGGAAAGGTCCAAGAACACGCAGCGAATAGCCTTTGTGGCCGCGGAGCTCACTAGGGCTGGTGCTGCCGTCATTGCAGCACCTATTGCACCTGACGAAGCCTCTCGAGAAGATGCTAGGAGTCTGGTTCTGCAGTCTGGTGGTGCGGGTTCCAACTTCTATCTAATCCATGTTGCGACACCGTTGGAGCATTGCGTGAAGACTGATCGCAAAGGTGTATACGCAAAGGTTCGCAAGGGAGAGATACAAGGCTTCCCGGGTGTTGATGAGGATTACGAACCGCCAAGACACGCCGATTTGACGGTGGATATCACGAATCAAAGCATTCCAGAGATTGTACACAGTAAGTTGGCGTTCATTTGCGATACGGAGATGTTAATTTGGTCCAGGCATCGTGTTGTTGCTAGAAACAAATTCATTGCTGTAAACGTATCTAAATAGAAAGTATTAATTGCTAGGAATATATTTCGTGAGTTTCGAATCACTACGCCAAGTAGACCCGCAAGTTGCTTACTTTGTCTGCAGACACACCGACGGTCTTTGTTTGCATGCTTGTCAGCCGACTACTTAATAATTTGGACTGTGTTCGCCACCAATCCAGATATGATGGCCTGTGTCATCCACCGCCCAAGTCTATAAAGGCAGCCTGATTCTGGCAAGAATCCCAACCTCTCGAAGGAGTTTGCTTTACATCGCCCTCATATCTAAGCTTTCTACACTCCTTTAACAACTTACGTTCATTCATGCCTTCCCTTGTTAAAATCTTCCCCCTCATTCTTGCAGCCTCTGTGCTTGCCAACCCCTTCGCTCTGCGCGAACAGGACGTATGTCGTTCCGCTATACCGTTACTGTACTGAACCTATGCTCTGCGTTTAGGCACGATCCAAATGCGAAGTTGCTGGTAGGATCGCTACGTTCAAGAACCCATTCACGTTGTTTGTGGAACTGTTGGTTATCGCCAACGAGCGAAATGCGGACCGCGAATATGAGAGAGGTCTCCTGTCATGCGCAATTAACAGCCAGCCAGCTTCCGAGTTTTTCTTTGCCATCGAGAGTAAGTTGGGGGTAGGAAGCAAACCTAAGGCCACTGTCCCCGAGATCTTGCAGGACATCGTCAGATCGTTGCAATACCAACGCCGCGTTCAGAAGACAATCCTCGATGCAGTCATAGCCGTTGTAGTCGAGAAGGGTTACCCCATCGACTTTGTTCCTGTCAGCTCATCCCAAAGCACGCCACCTGCATCAAAAAGGCTCGAATGCATCGAATGCAAGAAGGAGAAGTCGACTGATGGTCAGGTTGCCCGTGGTAAGAACACTGGCAGGACGAAGCCTCGACTTTTTGGTGTGAATAGTCAGAGGACTGGCGGAGTGAAACCGGCTGGTGGACAGGGCAGTCCACGACTCGGAGGTGGTTCAGCTTCCCGGGACCGTAACCGTCAGTCCAACGGTGTTGGCTTTGAAGGGAAGATATCGGTCTCAACCTAATAAGCTAGTTGAGGGTCGAGTAGTATAACAAACCCATAATTTATTTTATCTCTTTCATCACTATGGCGCAACGTCCCTTCACATTCAATCATCAATGAGCTCGATACGTCCTCGATCAGTTCTTGTAGTTGGAGGCGGACCAGCTGGACTTGTAACGCTGCGAAACCTCGTCCAACTGGGCGACTTGGATCGAGTGGAACTGGTCGAACGAAGAGACGATGTTGGCGGAGTTTGGTAACACTTCTTTTCGTCCAAGCATATCCCTTGCTAATCTCGTATTTAAGGTATTTAGATGTTCCCGGCAACAAGACTGGGCCACGGTGGCCATCTCCTGCTTATCCAGGTTTGATAGGCAACGTCTTGCCAAAGTTCCTATCATTCGCAAACTTCCCATTCCCTACGCTGCCGGACGAGAGGCAACCGTTCCCAACCTTGAGCGAGACTCATGAATACCTGAAGGCGTTTGCTGCGCCTTACTCTGATCGTATCAGATTAAATACTGAGGTAACGAGGATTGAGGAGCTAGCAGATGCTACTGGTTGGAAAGTGCAGCTGAGAGATTGGAATCAAGATGGCAAAGTTGTCGAACAAGTCTGGGACGCTGTGGTCGTCTCAATCTGTTGGTATGTCTGATGTTCTCGTTTTAAAAGGTCTCATCGGTCAGGTACGACAATCCTGTCTGGCCCGATACAGAGGGATTGAGTTCTCTCAGAGAAAGGGGCCTCGCAAGGCATGCCAATCTGTGGAGAGGCCCTCAAGGCTTTCAAGGCAAGGTTGGTTCTTGCATTCCAGTTCTTGGGCTGTCGCTAATTTGAACAGCGCGTCTTAGTCATTGGGAATGCCAACTCGTCAAACGACATAGCGACTCAGCTCATGACTGTCGCTCGAACACCAGTCTATAGGAGTATTCGAAGACAGGCCTTTCCAGGATTCGTCAGTCTTCCTGACGAGCGTATTATCGATGTCGCTCCAGTGAAGCGATATGTCTTGGGTGATCAGGACAAAATCATTGCTGTGCTTGACGATGGCACTGAATTAGCAGACATAGACCAAGTCGAGGTGGGTACTGGATATCGCCCATACCCTTCCTTCGTACACGTCCTGGATTCTACGACAAAACAAGTTGTGCCCTTGATGAATGGAGGCATCAAGCCGCATCGCATACCTTCACTACACAGGCTGATTCTGTACTCTCACAACCCATCTCTCGCATTTATTGGCACCGCGGTTATAGCATACACGCCTTTTACTATCGCAGACGTGTGCAGCACTTGGCTGACGCTAGCTTGGCGCGGACAGGTGCCCTATCCTTCAACTACCGAGGAACGCTTACAGTCAGAGACGGATCGTTTGACTGCAATTGCAAAATCTATCTCGGAAACGGAGAATCCATCTTCGTTACTTTCGTATGGAGTTTTGGGCAGCTATGAAGAAACGTATGCTGCCGGATTGAAGGAGGATATCGTGAAAGCAAGACCAGAGCTCAAAGAGGTGTTGCCAGAATGGAATCCGGAACAGACCATGGAAAGAGAACGAATGTTTGATGCCAAACGAAAGGCATTAGAGTATACGAAACAGGAACGAGACGCCTTAGAATAGATTTTTTGTTTGCTCGACTACAACAACGCGTCTTTACGCGTCGATCATGGCTACACACGTCGGAATTCTACCCGCTGGTATGCTGTCCAACTAGCTGAGATTGTCTTCAAACCGTGATCAGACTTTGTTCATTCGCTGGCCAACAACCTTATAACACTGCATGGCGAGAATATACCCGTAGGTCGGTTTTTGAGGCTGCCTCATCCCCGCACTGGTCTGTCGTGTTAGCGATGCAATGCATGAATCTGAGATGGGATAGGGATAACATCGCTTTTCTTGCCGTTCAGCTCTGCCTGTGGCACAAAACACGAGATCCTCGAAGTGCAGGCCGTAGAGCCCGTGAATTCACGCTCATGGTTCATTGGTGAGAGCGTCTTGTCCGGTGAGTGGCAGACTCTTTCAACTTCATCTGCTAATATACGACAGACGGGAAAATGCTCGTCATGACGCGTGTCGACCCGGCGTTTCTGCTCCTGCCCATTCTTCAGGCTTTGGACGCAGTAGGCTTGCAAAAAGCCTGTGATTTTATACTGATGATCTCAAGGCCGAGGTCCCTTTTAGGCCTGCAGATGATTTGCTTGAAGAGGCGACGCGCAAGTTTGGACAAGACGCGACCCAAGACTTGACTATCTTTACCTCACTCGAGTGCACAATCAAGGCACTCAAGTGTGTCTGCGAATTCAAAGGTGAGAGTTGTTGGGCTCTAACATTGCTTCAGAAATCACTCCAGAAATCACTGTCTACCGTTACTCGCCCCCAAGGGTGGTAGAGTATCTTCGTACCAAAGTTGACCGGCTGACCAAAGCGGGAGTGCTTGAAGCATCGCGGACGCTGACTCGAAAGCTTGCAAAAGACGGTCTGCTCGAAGACGGGAAAGAAGATATACTACAAAGTAAGCATTTTTTTTCTATATACAATAAATGCAAGTATAATCTATCGACAGTTGCACGCATCCGCCTCTCCTGCGATATACTGTCGCAATATTTGTTGCCGAGTATAAATGGGATGTTAATAGGATCGTATGAGTATGTGTCTGGTATTATTGTCTCTTGGTTGAACCTGAGCCCACCCGTAGTTTTACAGTATATGACAGGTATTTGCAGACCCTAGAGCCGGAGGTTGCGCCTAGCGGTGGCAAAGCCAAAGCCAAAGCCAAAGCCAAACCAGAGAACAAGAAGCGCAAGGCTAAAGGGTCGCAGGGAGTGGAAATGTTGAAAAAAGTGAATGTAGACGGAATGGCCAAGATTTCGAGTTTCTTTGGCAAGAAGACATAGGTATTATTATTATGATTATTGCTGGTCTATGGGATATTGAAGCCTGTATTGGTTTGCATCAGTGATGTCTGAAAGGGAATGGGAGGATGTTGAAGCTGGAGAAGTGCCTGCGGATGTGTAGGGAGAGTGATTTACAGAGAGACGAGAAAGGCCGTGCTGGAGATGATACGGTGTTTGCTGGTAGGGGTTATATGGCGCGTAGTTGTATGCCGAATAATCTGCCTGGTACACTTGTGAAGGCAAGTACGGCTGATAAATTGGCGATGGCAACTGGTAAGCCTGGACCAATTCTGGGGGAGATGGGCTTCGCATAGGAAGCGTCGCTGGAACCAAAGCCGGTGGAATGTCAAGAGCAGAATCGAATGGCTCTTGTTTGGGCAACTCGATTGCAACCCGGCGAGATCTGCGCGACCCTGCAAGCAAATGTATACGATAGCTATCAAATCAGCAGAGCCCTGACTGCGTACATAATCCCACTCACTGCTGCTGCAGGTTATCTGGTCGAGAACAGCGAGTTGTGCAGCCAGGAAATGGACACAGATGCTTGCGTTCGCCTCGAGATGTTTTAGTGGCAATATCAATTTGAAATAATTTTAATATTTACCGGTATGCACGAGTGCGTGTCGGTTCAGATGCGATGATGTAGAGAACGTTTTCTGGCACAGCGAACACAGATGCCTCGATTTTCGGCCCTCAGTGTTGACCCGCGGCATGGCAACAAGGACATAGATGTCACGTGCATTCCGTCTTGCTTCTCGCCAACCATGACCGACGACAAAGCATATGCAGATCGCGCAGTACAAACAGAGGATTCTCGCGTGCAAAAATATCCAACGCTGCAGTACAGTAAACCTAAATTTAATCTCACAAAACGCGTCTGCTCGCTTCCAGAAACTTCGCCAGTTTATCGCGTGAAATCTGTACGCGTCGCGTCTATGCCAGAGTACATCAAACCATCAGACAACAGCACTACGTTTGACTCTGTAGAAACCTCTTTGTCCTCCGATTCTCTTCTTCGTCGCACTCCTTCGCCTCCCTCTTCGCCTGAATCAGTCATGATCATCGGAAACGACGTCCAGGTTCCAAACTTTCTCAATGGACGAGTTGTTCCCTGTAATATCGGTGGGGGTGACGGTAAGCTTCTTTTCTTTCCCCCTACGCCCTCGATTCGACCTCACGCAGGTTGGGTCGACTGGACTAACTCTCCGCCGAAACCAATCCCAGCGTTGCACGGTCCTTCTTCCCTCCCGTATGCACGCTGTCCATCGTAGGTGCTAGCTTTTGTGCGGTTTTTCGTCCTGATCTGTGTCTAGCGGTGCTGAGGGAACCATCATCGAAACCGACGATTTACCTCGTATGATATGGGGTCTGGGTACGGACAATTCTCAACTACGCACCACCGAGAAGCCACCCAGAATGCACGATCCTGTTATCACACTTTCTCAAGGCCATCTTTTCTGCCATCAACCAGTCGGAAATCCCAGGCAACAGCAATGGAGTTCTGTGGAACCGGACGTTATCCTTCTTGACAAACCTGCTGCACTCAACCACACAAATGGTCTTGGACTTGATTGGCAAACTCTTCAGAGGCTGAATCTTCACGAGCCACGCGATTTCAGGCCCGTCAGCTCTCTCAAGCCTTCCGCCCCAACTTTTGTACCTGCTCATCAAACTTTCGACGAACCCTCCCGTATCTTCGTAGAACCTCGTTCCGGACAGTCCATTTTACCTTCTCGTCAACGGTCTGCACTGGAGCTTGCTCGTCAATATCAGGCGAAGCAGCGAGCTCAAGTCTCTTTACTCCCGACTCCGCCTTCGTCATCTTCACCCCAGTGGTCTTCGCACTATCCTCCCGCAAACTCTGATCATTTTGGCGTGACTCTCTTTGAAGATCAGCAAGTTGAGAACCACCACTACATCGGCAGCCGCGATGACGAAGAATTGCGCAACTTTATATGTGAACACCTGGACTTTAATAAACATACTCCCGCGGGCCTCCATCAAGAACGAACTCTTTTGTCCTCGCCTATTTCCCAGCAACGTTATCAAGACCCCATGTCTCCACCGCATCCTGGACCCCCACCGAACAGTCCTTTACCTCCCGTGCCTATCGCTAGTAAACCTTCTCGCATTGACATCAAGAGTCGCCTTAGAGCCATGCTTGCTACTGCTCCTCCCTCGCCTCCCTCTCCAGAAGCCCACCTTCCTGTTCATCCTTTCCCAATGCCAACGAGACGTCAACCCCGCTCTATTCCTTTTGCACGCCTTATGCAACGCCGACTTGCTTCAGTCCCCGAAGAAGATTATGTCGAGTCTCGACCCCAGACGCCGCCACCTCCTCCTGCGCCTGATAGGATTGATACGCGGTTGAAAGGGCCGGGAGCATCTCCGTCTTCTAATCCCTTCTCCTCTAACCAAACTCGCTTCCCAGATATCTCAAACAGTATACATTCTAGGTCTCCTAGCCCAGAGAAAGCCTCGTTAAAGAAGAGGACTGGCAGCGGTGGTGACAGCTGGAGAAGAGCTTCTACCGCGTCTGCTAACCAAGTGCAGTCCAAGAAGGAGGGGCCTTCAGATCGTCGAGCCTGTACAACCGCTGGAAACGATAAAGAGAATGGAGCAGCCAAGGTCTTGGAGAAAGGATCCAAGAGAAAGGTTTTTAAGAAGAGCAGTGGCGGTCCTGGTTCGGGGAAGGGGGGTTCGCGCCAATCCACTGTCGATCTCTCGGTTTGATGTCTTTTTCGGTTTTCGTTTCGTTTTAGTTCTTTTCACCAGTGTCCTTTCCTTCGCTCGTTCTGTTCTCGCTCGTGCATCGCATCCTGTTATTTGTCTGTCAGCACTGAAGCATATTGTAACAATAATAGTTATCATTCGCATTGTTCTACGTACTTTCTATAGAATCACCCATGAACCTGGAAAGTAACATAGTTCGACGACGTGGTTCGCTTCAAACAAGTCCACAGGGCGGATCGAATTTCAACGCGACTAGCACATGGTATTGTACATGGTTCGTATCGTACTACTGCAATCGTATGCGACTAAGCTGTCTGACACTTGGGGGAAGATGTAAACGGAGCAGAAGAATGCCTATTTACCACACGACACCTTCATTTGCGACCCAAAAGTCTCTAAAAAATGATCATAGGTTTTTTCTTCAAATTCATTCATAGGCGGGTGTAAGAATGTCAATGCCTGAAGAGGCCGTGGGCGTTGCTGCAGTGTGTCGATTAAATCTGCAAGACTGTCGCAGAAGTCCAATGATGAACACTTTAGTGTGTGCAATTGTGGAAGCACATTTGGGTCTTTTACAATTACTGAGACGTCAGATATCTGTGCCGATGGGAGTATCAGAGTAGTCGCATTGGGAGTAAGTTGGGAAAGGGTGAGTAGGTTTCTACCATCACGTATTCCAATGCTTTTGATAGTGCAACTTGACCGGCAGATAAGATCTGTAATAAACGGAACGTGTTGTTGATGGACATCGAAGAGTTCCTCGAGCGCCGGCAAGGTGAACTCTGGTAGTGCACCGTAGTAATAAGATTCGAGATACAATGACCGCACATGGGGCAGTTCCAGCGCTTTACTCGCACACTTATCCGGAAGCTGGGGGCCGTGTAGATGAAGTGTTTGTAGGTTGGATAACCTCTGATAGAATTCGAAGAAGTCGAAGTCATAACGAGACTTTCGCCCACTCAAGCGCATTTCTGTTAGCTGAGACCATGGAAGGTCTAGATTGTGGACACCCATGAAATCCTGTAAAACCACAGTGCGTAAGGCAGGAGCCACTTTTAAGGCCTGACCGATATGAGAAGCAGTCAAACAACATTTAGCGTTGTGCTGAATGACGATTCGCTCTAAAAGCGGTAGCTTCCTTTGAGTTTTGCGCAAACGCGGGATCAATTTGGTCGGGAGAGTGAGTGTAACGTTTTTCCACTGCCTTGAGTGATCTATGGCAACGTCCAATAGTTCTTGAGAGGAAGTCGAAACTGAACCTATTGATAACACCATGCGGACAGGCCGTCCATTGGTGTTTGCAAAAAGACTTTTCAAAATCTGGTGTGGATGCCGCTGGGCGGGTTGCATCTGCTTGTCGCCATGTATGACCTGGATATCACACCAGGTGCTTGAAAAAGATAGCGCAGCGTCTCTCCATATGCGACACACACGGCTAAGTGGCCACAAACCCTGGCTCGTGTTTAATGAGGTTTTAGACCGAGGAGGCACTACCAGAGAGAAAATATCGCAGAGGACTTCCCTCGGAATGCGTCTGATGGAGGACAATACGCCTTTGTTAACCAAAAGACTATGCCTTATGCTGTCTCTGCGATGATAAAAACCCTGCAGTAAATTTTCAACACGGAAAATGGTCTGCTCGATTTCCGCGAGGTGATCCTCGGTTTCTTTGAGTATTTCGCGAAGAAATGCTTGTTCTTCCAGAAGTGGAGGATCGTTTGTCTCAAACAGATGCTTTGGAATAGGAGACGTATATTTCTCGACGCCGCGCCTACAATTGGGGCAGGATTGGCTTGTGTCCATGTTAAATTGGAGTTGCGTGAGCGGCACGTGATTTATTTGTGATTTCAAAATGCCTGGACGCAAGAAATGTCCTCTGCCGGCACCTGGAAAGCCAAATCCTGCATTTGTCTCGTGCTTTTGATTTCCATGCAGATAGACCCTTGCTTGCACTCGGTCTCGAAGGCTCAGCGAACAAATTTGGCGCAGGTATAATCAAGCACTCTAAAGATGGAATTGCCTCTGTGCTGTCCAACATCAGGCATACTTATATTACTCCTCCTGGCGAAGGCTTTCAACCTCGAGACACTGCACTCCACCATCGAGAGTGGGCCCTCAAGGTTATTGACGATTGCCTTGTAAAGGCGGGAGTATCAATGCACGACTTGGACTGCATCTGCTTTACACAAGGTACTTGCAACTGGCTTTATTCAGTTGAGTATTCATATCCTCCTGGGCCCCGGAATGGGAGCACCTTTGCAATCTGTGGCACTGGTCGCTAGAACGCTTTCTCTCCTTTACAATAAGCCGCTCGTAGGCGTCAATCACTGTGTTGGGCGTAAGTAGCATAGACGAGAGCTACTCTCAGCTGAAGCCCTCATAGACATAGAGATGGGTCGAGAAATCACTGGGGCACAGAACCCTGTGGTTTTATATGTGTCCGGAGGAAACACACAGGTGATTGCATACTCCCGACAGTGTTACCGGATATTTGGGGAAACTCTGGACATTGCTGTAGGCAATTGCTTGGATCGATTTGCCCGGGTCATTAACCTCAGCAACGATCCGAGCCCGGGATATAACATCGAGCAAGAGGCGAAAAAGTAAGTCTCGGTAAAGTATCTACATTCATTCGTTGATTTCGGACAGAGGAAAACGTCTTCTCTCGCTTCCGTATGCTACCAAGGGAATGGATATAAGCCTTTCTGGCATTCTGTCCTCGGTGGAGACTTACACCCTCGACAAGCGTTTCATCTCCGATCCATTCAATGTGCCTGAGAATGCGGATGTGATAACAGCAGCTGATCTCTGCTTCTCGCTTCAGGAGACGGTGTTCGCAATGCTCGTAGAAATCACAGAACGGGCGATGGCTCACATCGGGAGCAAAGAGGTGCTAATCGTGGGTGGTGTAGGCTGTGAGTCCCATGTTGAACTTCTGGTTTTGTATCATCCTCACCGGTAACAAGGTAACGAAAGACTACAGGAAATGATGGGTGTTATGGCTACAGAACGAGGGGGACAAGTATTTGCAACGGATGAAAGGCATGTTACGCATCAATGTGTGCGGTCGGTGACTAATTCAATTCAGATTTTGTATCGATAATGGAATCATGATCGCTCAAGCGGGCCTCCTCAGCTTCCGGATGGGATACAGTACACCTTTGGCCAAGAGTACGTGCACGCAACGGTAAGCCACCCGGTATTCAATCAACTCCGTACTTACGATATATTCAGATTTAGAACAGACCAAGTCCATGTGGCATGGCGTACTTAAATACTCGGCTGTATACAATAATATACACTTTACTCGTTGAAGAACTCGAGTTTCGTTTCTTTGGTTTGGATTGCCTCCCATCGAGTTGGACGATCGTCTTCTGGGTTGTCTCTGATCTCATTTGTCCACAAGGAGTGGAAGATGACATCTTCTGTGCCTCTGTTGGGAGGGTCGTGAATTCTTAGAGAACCACTGTTAGTGTTCGACTAGTTCCTACACTAGGAATGCATACCTGATATGGATGTAGCCATCGTCGATAGCTGGAATGCGGATCTTGCCAAGAATGATGGTCCCGTATGAAGTAGGCGCACTGCGGACTAGGACGAGATCTTTCTGTTAGGCGGTGAGTGGGCGGTCGGCTCCTGTAGTGAGCGCACCTCGATAGTGAAGGCGGTCAGTTCATGGTCCGATATTCCATGAGCCCTGGACCACATCTTGGGTTCATGCTGATCCCAGTGGTGGCGAGATTTGACGATTTCGGACTTGATAGTATGCAAGATGTGAGTGCAAGCAGTCAAGGCATTCTCTTTGGGTACATGGGGTTCATTAAATTCGAGCTGTTCAGCTGAAGCTGTGTTCGGATTAGAAAACGAGTTATGTGAGGAAGGCTAGTACCCATTCGTTACGAAGTCGTTGTTTGTCCCGCTTTTGCCGTCTTCCTGATGTCGATTCATACTTCAAATCTGGCAGGTCCACATTTCTTTTGACAAACAGACTACTCGCAGACTTCCAATTGCTTCCAAGCCTCGATGTAATCGGAATTTCACATAAACTATTTGCTAAAAGTTCCATGGGATGCTTTTTTAAACTGGCTACTAGACTGGCATAACGCAACTACGCTTTACCGTCTCAGGCTGCCTCTTCTGCTTTTATAATTGGAAATCTGCGCTCAATCTTGGTTGCCAACCACCATCTCGTCTCTAGTATGCCCCACGTCTTGGTCGCGATCTCTGATGATAACTCCATCAAACCGCCGCAACATCTCAGAAAAATCAAACGAAAGCCACCTCCAGTTTACGACGATTCAGAGCTCCTCGACCAGAACGACACTTCATCTGTTCTATCCATTCCATCTATAGCAGAACAGTTGGAGGTTTCCGGTACCAACGCACAGTTATCCGAGCAATTCTCATCCTCTCCTTACTCTCACGGCTCTACCCAAGGCTTGATTAAATTTGAACGAACCTCCGCAAAGGCCGCAGATGGATTGGCCCGAAGGCCTCAGACAGTGCCAGTCCGCCCATTTGCATATCCAGACGGCAGACAACATGTCAGAGCCTCCCAATCTTTCCAACTGGCCGGCGTCGGTGATCTGGCTGTTTCGCCTTCTACAAACTTGGCCTTTTTTGCGAGAATTCCTCCAAACAGAAATATTCCGGTAGGCAATCTACACCCAGCCGGTTTCACGAGCGTATCCGAGCCATGCGCCTTCAAGCAGAAAAGGCCAACTCTTCTCATCCCTGAGAGACCTTTCGTCTATCCAAGATACAGGAGGAGGAGACACAATTCATTACTTTCCTCGATATCTTCGCCTTTGCCTATGACCCCTGAATCTTCTTCGGAGCTCTCACCATTTTCTGTGGATGACCCTCCGGACTCCCCGCAACTAGACAGCTCTTATCCGAAACAATACTCTCAGCCCTCTCGTTCTTTGCCAGCAGACAGTGTTGTTGATACACAAACTACTTCTCGACTGCGAAAACTACGGCGACGCGTGCGTTTCACAGATTCATCGGTTAAATACTCTCCAGAGCCGAGCGATGCGGATTCTCTCGACGTGTTTGCTTTGCCTACCACAGAACAGCTAGAGCAAGCTGCACGATTATATGTCATCTCGGAGAAAGGTGACAAGATACGTTTTGGAGATTTGTGGAAAGATCAGAAGACAATTGTGTTATTTATCCGTCATTTTCTGTGCGTCCTCTGTTTTTTTTTTCTTTTGCAACATTCATAGGTCGAGTCCAGGTGTCCTCAGTGCCAGGACTACATGTATTCGATCACTCGAAACCTTCCGCCTAACTTACTGCGAAACGCGCGTGTGAAGCTAGTAGTCATCAGCAACGGGTCTTTCGGGATGATCCATTCTTACGGCAGTAAGTTGTTTGAGCAAACTCGGCAAAGTCACCATATCGCGCTCACTGTGTGTAGAAATATTTCGAACGCCGTATCCCATTTACACAGACCCAGAGCTTCAGGTGTACAGCGCTATGGGAATGACCTTGCATTCTCTCGACCCAGGATTTCCTAGAAGCTATATACGACACAGCATGCTTAGCGGCATCGGAATGGTTGCGATGAACGCAGTCCGAGTAGGAATGCCGATCTGGAAGAATGCAGGCGAAGTGTCTCAATTGGGCGGCGAGCTTGTGCTAGGCCCAGGGTTAGCTCCCTGATATGCTTCTGCTTTGCAGTCGAACTGACTTGGCGCAGACTGCGCTGTTCCTTCGCTCATCGAATGCGGTATACCCGAGACCATATGCCAATTATGGATGTCGTTGCGCAGACTGGCGTGTGCGTGT